>CM043705.1:33014789-33262289 GCA_023935145.1 Bretschneidera sinensis | reverse complement strand
GGCTCGATTGAAGCCCTAGTTATGCTTTCTCATATATTTATTCATTAATAAAATCTTTGCCAATAGCCTTTATTATGTTGCTTAACTTGATTAATGCCTGTGCTTATTTAAATTCCTCATATGTATGTGTATAGTCAACGAATGCATGTGGTATGGATTGGTTAGTTAGATCAATTTAGATGACCGAGTCCTGGGTCTAATATTAGTAACAAAAGATATCCACACCGGATTCTTGGATTAATCAACATGGGAAACCAGGAGTAGATACCATGCCCTAGGTCTCATGTGGTTGTCGATTTCCACAGCCGCTATGCTTTCTTAAGGAACAACTCACGCAGATATCATGCTGAATCCCTTAAGGAAGAAAAGAGTTAGAGTAGATACTATGCCTAACTCGTTGCTTAGGGAAATCAATAGCTTAAGGAGTAGATACCATGCCCTTAGGTTGGCGACCATTAGGTATACATGATAAGGCTAGTGCACTGATACATTATACAATTGGGAAAGTATGACTAGTGGTGGATATCAAAGCCCTATGTTTTTATTATTATCAAATCACATACAACAGTTATTTATTTCTTTTTATTCTAAAGAAACTATCTCTAAAACCGAACTTTACCAATCCTTGTGGAGATGATCTTGTTTTCGCACACTATACTACACTATTGACCTTGTGCACTTGCAAGTAAAACTAGTACGATTATCTACTTATTTATTTAGGTATATTTTCATCCAACAATCACACCTCAACAACATCACATAAGAAGAGCATGACTAGACTTATATGGGGAAGAAAGATACAAACATCGGACTAAGGAAAAATCTTCTAAATAGATTAAATAATAAATCATAACAATGTTTAATGATAATAATTCAAAACTACAACTGAATCAATAAAGGAAAATAAGAACAACTACACCTAGGGATTCATCCCTTTGCCTTGCTCGGAGATTAGTTTGCCATGGGGCTCATGCTTCCTTGAGCTGCCTCCGGCCTCTCAATGATCTCCCCCTTGGTAACAAAGTTTCGAAGATTCCTCAGCTTGCCCTCCAAAATTTCACTGGGCTCCTCCTAAAGGCCCTCTGGATTTGCTCCTAAAGGCCCTCTGGATTTGATCCCCGATGATTCCAAAAGATGAAGTGAAGTGGGGTTTTTATAGGGGAATTCCCGGAGTGCAATGTGTTTCCATTCCGATGTGGGATACTGCCCGTGTGCACTCGATCGCAGCATGGTGCGATCGAGCACACTATGGTGCGCTGCAAGGTATTTTTGATCGATGTGGGATGTCGCGAGTGCGTACTTACGATCGATCGCAGGCCTGGTGCGCTCAAGTGCACTAGGCATCTTCTAGCTTGACCTTCGTCTACTAAAACTGCCATAACTTTCTCTAGGAAAATCGTTTTTATGAGTCATAAAATTCTCCAGAAAATATACTTCCGGATCTTTCTAAACATATATGGCTCATCCCCTGGTTCTTCTTGCATCAATACAATTTTAATTTACAAAAATAATTTATCTGTACGGGCAATTTTTGCAATTTAGTGAAACTCCTTTCCAAGTGCTCGTGAACCTTCACTCTGGTGTTCATCGAGTCATTGTGCGAAAAGCAATGATAGCTTTTCCATCTCTTTTGAACTTAAAGTACCTGAAAATACATCAAAATAAATCAATGATCCAAGAATGACACTTTAGAGTTGTTAAGGTATAAAAGTGCAATTCAAACCTAGATCAACCCTAAAATGCTAACAATTAAGTACTGTTAAGGTGCATTTTATGACTCTCATCACAACCCCCAACTATCTTATTGCTAGTCCCTAGAAATTCAAGTGAAAATGAGAAATAAATTCTATGGTAGGAATCAAAACAAGGTAAGGCAATGCTAGTGTTAAACAAGGAGCAATTCACATTTTTTGTCTTAGAAATTGCACACAATATGCAGCACATAGAATCATTAAATATCACTTAAGTCCAAAAGTAATCTAAGCATCAATCTTAAAATCGTTATTGACTCTTATCATCCGTCTTACCACAATCCATTAATCCGAACACCCGGATGACTTTATGCATAACATTCACGAATACAAATCTTGGCCTCTAAAAACATAATAAATTGCGTGACATCAATCACAAAAACAAGCTCCATAGGCTCACTTTTCAAATCACTCTCCACTATTGTAAAAAAATCACACTACATTGGATCAATAGGTCTTTAATAAGCTTGTAACATTAGGCCAAGGCAAAGGTTAAGAAAGAACAGGAAGGATTCACAAGTAAAAGAACTCAATCTCTTAGTTTCAAACACAACCACTTTAAGCACTTGATAACCTTACTTCAACACCCAACTCTTTTAACCATTTTTTTATAAGAGCATATCTCTCAATAAGTCACCACTTTTCTTTTATTTTCTTATTTCTTTGCCAAAATTCACTTTTCTTTTTCTTTTCTTTTGTATTTTGGCATAAAACCATTCACCTCCTTTTTCATTTTTTTTCTTTTCTTTTCTTTTCTAGAACCCCCAACTTATCTCCTTTAATGTATTTGGGTTGTGGTAGTGATATTTTTTTTTCCATATTTCCATCCTTACTCCTTTTAAGTGCTTCTCAACAAATGTCTATAACTAAGTTCTTTTAAAAGAAAGGTAAGGATAAAATATTTTTAGGCTCATGAAGGTGAGTGAATGGGCTATTGAAAGAAACAATGCTCAATTTCTTTTTCAAGAAAAAGCTCAAATAGGTGACTAACGATAAATATAGCAATGGTAGGTTTGAAAGGCTCAAACGGTTCAAAAATGGCCTATATTATGTCCTAAGTAATGTGCATTCTAGGAATTCATCTCAAGTGATTATCAAATAAGTTCTAGAGCTTGTCGAGACCACAAAAGTATTCACAAAGTAATCACACATAAAACTTCTCTAAATGTTTTTAGACTAATCATACAATCTTACCGCAAACTAGAGTCTTAAACCAAATGAAGATTGATACTTAAATTATTTTCAAACTGAAGCAAGATTTAATTTCTTCGAAGTGCTATATGCTATCTCAATTAAGCTCATATCATTGACATGTGAATAAACTCTAAGACTAACACCAAACATGCTAAAAACAAACAAAAAGGGAAAATGACACCAAGCAATTCAATGGTATGCAATAAGAAATGTGTTTCCTCCACCCCAACTTAAGATAAACATTGTCCTCAATGTAAAAGTAAAAATTAAGGAAACTCCCTTTTTAACCAAAGATGCGTGGAGCTGAAAATTGTGCACGACCAATTGAACTGATGCGCATGTTTATCCTTGAAAAAGAAATACAAAAGTAAAACTGGAAAACAGCAAAATAATAATAATAAACAAGAAAAAGAAATATGAAAAACAGTAAAAATAAAAGGATATGTTGTGGGTTGTCTCCCATGAGCGCTAAGTTTTACATCTTCAGCCAGACACTCTTATTCCCTCCTAGAAAAACATAGGTTGAATGCACCAGCCACTGCTTTAGTGCCAAATTCAGTGCTTGTATGCGTTGGAGAGGCCTCAAGGATGTCATCAATAACATCCGCAAATTCTGGCTCGATATATGCTCTTGTGAGGCCATGGGTGAGGGTGGACTCCAATGGATTAAGGTGCTGGACCTTTTTCCATGAATGAGTCAATCATGTATGCTTGGTGGCTTTCGTCCATATTCTCTGATTTTTTCGTTGTTGGGATGTGTAATAACTTACCACTTAGTGTCTCAATAGCATTCTGTTGTGAGTTTTAAATTACTCGTAAGCGCACGAGTCGTTTACAATATAATGTTGTGCAAGTGCGAGGTCGAATCCACAGGGAATTGCGTTGTGAAAATATTTTTATCTAAACTAAGCCTATTTTAACCTAGTTCCAAGTTTTGAATTGTCTTTTGCAAAACAAATATAAATTAAACTAAATTAATTTAAAGACTAATGATAAAAATACTAAGGTTTCTGAATCCACCCCACCAAAGTAAAGCATATATTTTCATGTTCTATGTAAAAGTAATCAAAAAATTCCATGAATCCAACTTTAAACAAAAAACAACAAACATCTCAATTAAACCAAAAGCATCCAATGTATCTGCTTTTAACAAATCACAAAGGAAATACAATTTAATCGAAAACGATTCGATGTATCCATCAGATGAAACACAAGGAATATCCAATTTAACAATTAAAAGCAATCAATCATAAGATTTACTCAAATAATTGAACAGAACATTTATACTAAAAAACATTAGAATTATTATGCGCAAATCTGAAAATATAATGCTAAACAATGGAAAGGCTTCATCTTCAACCTTAGCTGAAGATTTTAGCCTCTCATAATTATGAAACTAAAGTTCACAATACAAGTACTAAACATTAAACTTTAAAACTAGATAAAAAGAAATAAATTACTATACATGGGAGAAATTCCACTCGTTGTTGGGCGGCGCTTCCCCTCGTGGTAGCAAAGCCTTCAGGATCCACCAGAATACTAGCAGACATCCACCGGATTACACCAAATGATCCAGGAATTGCACACCGAATGATGAAGTGAGATGGTGCTTTTATAGGGGGAGTCCTGGAGCACAATGGGTTATAGATTTGATGTGAGATACTACCCAAGTGCGCTCGATCGCAGAATGTTGTGATCGATCGCATGTGAGCTCGATCGCATGTCTTGTGCGCACGATCGCATGTGTGCTCGATCGCATGTCTGATGCGCTCGATCGCAGGGGCACTGCACTAAGAAGATTTTGATGTGGGATGTTGACCATGCGCTCGTTCGTAGGCAGGTGCGCTCGATCGCATGTCTCGTGCGCTCGATCGCACTAGGCATCCTTAGCTTTTGCTCTTGAAGCTTGACATCTCCCGAAATGCTTCATTTTCTCCACAAACCTATAAAAACACACAAAACACAGAAAAGACATAAAATAAAGTGAAATAATACAAACTAAGAGCTTAACACATATAATTTAAGAGCTTAAATATGAAATATTTAAGACTCATCAAATACCCCCAGACTTATATTTTGCTAGTCCCTTAGCAAAACAGAATAAAAAAAAACTAAAAGAAAAAACAAAGAACACAAAGATAAGTTCATCACTCATGGTATCCAAAATTTTAAGGAGCACTCAAAATCATGAAATTCGTTCATGAGCAAGCTTAAAAAAATCTAACCTATCTTCACAATGAATAAGAATTTAAGACCTAATTACTTACAAGAGGCATGCTAAGACATCACAAGCTTGAATCAGTGTAAAGTGAATTAGCATATACTGATGAGGTTTCCAAGTAAGTTTAATGTACAATGTTTCCACGTCTCAAGATTCACAGAATTTCTCATCAGAATGAACAACGATGGCATAGTTTTATTTTTTTTTCTTTTTTTTATAAGGCTCTACTATGTTTAGTTCCCTTAAGCTTTCTAATTGACACATGTAACGAGTGTTGAGTCAATGACTCCCAAACCAGATGGTTTTAGGGCATTAGGTGTAAAGACACCCCTAAGGTCTTACTGACTCGAGTCAAAAAGGCTACGAAACTAACTGTCCTTAATGCTACAAAATTTCCACCTTTTGACATGAACACTCACTGCTTACTGAGGCAAGAGGTCCAGTTACTCAGTGAAAAATTTAGCAATGATCATTATGAATAAAATTCCCACCTTTTGACGTGAACACTCACTGCTTACTGAGGCAAGAGGTCTAGTTACTCAGTGGAAAGTTTATTGATGATGATCATTAATAAAAAAAAAAATTATGCTTTTCTATGCCCAAGTGTTAATCCCACATGCATCCCGTTTCAGTTAAGATAAGAAAGATACACATTAACATCACATGTCATACCTCACACAAATATGTGCTAATGTGCACGTGTTAGATTGGCTCAAACATGTGAATTCTAAAATGCCTAAAGTAAGTAACTAAAGTTTAAACTCTATCATCAGATCATGTGTTCAAAGTTTTAAACTCACCAATGAAATCACATCACAATTTTTCAGATCAACCAAAATTTTCAGACGAACATGAACATGCATTTATCTTCACTAAGGAAAACAACAACAAATTAGGACAAAGTGTGTGTAATGTGTATCCCATACCCCCAAACTTAAATTACACCCCAATGTGTGAATAATATGGAAAGAGCTAACCTAGGATATGGAGAACTATCTGGACTGGTATGGCTCATAGAATACCCCCAAACTTGATTTCAAGTACACTTTGTCCCTAAAAAATAAAGACTGGAAAACAAAAAATACTGAAAACAAACATTAATCATAAATATGTAAAATAATAAATATACAGAAAGGATATGCTGTGGGGTGCCTCTCATGAGCGCTAAGTTTAAAGTCTTCAGCCAGACTCTCCATAGTAGACGATATTCAATCTGAGTAAATAGGATCCTCCAACAATATCGTCTCAATGTCCAGACTCCTCAACTCCAAGAATGGTTTTAGCCTCTGTCCATTTACCTTGAAAGTGTTACCATTCTTTGGATCCTTAATCTCGATGGCCCCATGAGGAAAAACCGACCGAATAATAAATGGGCCTGTCCATCAAGATTTGAGCTTGCCTGGAAAAAGATGCAGGCGTGAGTTGTGAAGAAGAAATTTTTGACCCGGCTCAAAAGCTCGTCTCAAAATATTTTGGTCATGAGTCTTCTTCATTTGTGCCTTGTATGACCGTGCACACTCATATGCATCATTCCGCAACTTCTCTAATTTATTGAGTTGGAGCTTTCTTTGTGAGCCGGCCTTGGAAAGATTGAAATTCAGCTGCTTAATAGCCCAATACGCACGATGCTCTAATTTTAACGAAAGGTGACATGCCTTTCCGTACACAATACGATAGGGAGACATGCCAATTGGCGTTTTAAAGGCTGTCCGATATGCCCATAGTGCATCAGTCAATCGCAAAGACCAATCATTTCTACTAGGATTCACAGTCTTCTCTAAAATTTGCTTGATCTTGTGATTGGAAATTTCCACTTAGCCACTCGTCTGAAGGTGATACGGGGTGGCAACCTTGTGTGTGATAAAATACTTCTTCATCAACTACTCAAAAATCTGGTTGCCAAAGTGCTTACCTCCATCACTTATGATTCCTCGAGGCGTACCAAAATGAGCAAAGATAGTGTCCTTCAAAAACTGGACCACAACTCTGTGGTCATTGGTCTTGCATGCAATGGCCTCCACCCATTTGGACAGATAGTCCACATCAACCAGAATGTACAGGTAGCCAAAGGTGTTTGGGAACAGTCCCATAAAATCAATACCCCACACGTCAAAAATCTCAACAATCAGGATAGGGTTGAGGGGCATCATATTCCTCCTAGAAAGACTCCCTAGCTTTTGGCAACGCTCACAAGATACACAGTAGTGTGAGAGTCTCGGAACAGGGTAGGTCAATAGAATCCACACTGCAAAATCTTCACAGCGATCTTTTTCGCACTGAAATGGCCTCCACAAGCATGATCATGACAAAAGTTGATGACATTAAATTGGTCATGCTCAGGAATACACCTTCTGATGATCTGATCGGGACAATACTTGAACAGGTAAGGATCATCCCAGAAAAAATGTTTAACCATGGCCAACAACTTTGATTTATCTTATCGCCCCCAATGTAAAGGCATTTGACCGATGACAAGATAGTTTACTATATCAGCAAACCATGGAGTGGGATTGTGAGCAATATGCATCAACTGCTCATCAGGAAAGGTCTCAGAAATGGGAGTGGCGGCCTTAGTGAAATCCACAATCAATCTAGAAAAATGGTCCACCACCATATTTTCGGAACCTTTCTTATCCCGAATCTCTATGTCGAACTCTTTAAGTAGCAAGATCCATCGGATAAGGCGAGATTTAGCATCTTTTTTAGAGCAAAGATACTTCAATGCTGCATGGTCCGAGTAGATAATGACTTTATATCCTAACAAGTAGGATCTGAACTTGTCTAATGCAAAAACGACTACTAGCAACTCCTTCTCAGTGGTAGAGTAATTGAGTTATGCGTCGTTTAGAGTTCGACTTGCATAATAGATAACATGGGGAAGTTTATCAACACGCTGCCCCAAAACAACTCCAACAGCATAGTCTGATGCGTCACGCAAAATCTCAAAAGGCACACCCCAGTTGGGTGGCTGAATAATGGGTGTGGATGTCAGAATCTTCTTCAGATCCCTAAATGCTTTCTTACAGTCTTCATCAAATACAAACGGGGCATAACTTGCACAAGGGCCCGGCAATTTTGCTGAAATTCTAGATAAATCGCCTGTAGAAGCCTGCATGGCCCAGAAAAGATTAAACCTCCTTCACTGTACGTGGGGGTTGAAGATTGGAAATCAGGTCCACCTTCGCTTTGTCGACCTCAATCCCCTGATGAGATACGACATGCCCCAGTACAATACCTTGCTTAACCATAAAATGGCACTTCTCCCAATTAAGCACCAGGTTCTTCTCCTTGCACTGCACTAAAACCAAAGTAAGACGGTTCAGGCACTCCTCAAATGTTGAACCGAAGACAGAGAAGTCATCCATGAAAATCTCTAAGAACCGCTCTACCATGTCAGAGAATATGCTGACCATGCACCGCTGAAAAGTAACGGGTGCATTGCATAACCCAAACGGCATGCGACGGTAGGTGAATGTCCCAAAAGAACAGGTAAACGTCGTCTTCTCCTGATCTTCGGGGTCCACGGGGACCTGGTTATATCCAGAATAACCATCCAAAAAGCAATAATACTCGTGCCCAACCAAACGCTTCACCATCTGATCAATAAATGGGAGTGGAAAATGATCATTCCTTGTGACGGCGTTCAGTTTACGATAGTCTATACACACTCTCCACCCTGACTGAACACGAGTTGGCACCAACTCGTCGTCCTTATTCTTCACTACCGTTAATCCAGCTCGCTTGGGCACGACATGAATCGGGCTCACCCACTTTCTATCAGAGATGGGATAAACGATCCCTGCATCTAACAGCTTAATTACTTCTGCCCTTATAACTTCTTGCATAGCTGGGTTAGGCCTTCTTTGTGGCTCCCTCGATGGCTTGGCATTCTCCTCCAAATGTATCTTATGCATTACCAACGAGGGGCTGATTCCCTTAATATCCTCTATAGTCCAGCCGATAGCTTCCTTGTACTCTCTTAAAACATCTAATAATTTTTCCTCTTGAGCCTCACCCAAATCTGAAGCTATAATCACAAGAAAACAATTGGCTGGACCTAGGAACTTATACTTAAGATTATCCGGTAAAGGCTTAAGTTCATTCTTGGGGGGTTCAAGTGCTGTAGTCTCCTCCGTTTCCTTGCTCTCTCGAGGAGGAGACTCCAAAATTGCACTTGCTTGCTCGAGCAACTTATCTAGATCCAAATCCTCTCTAAATTGGGAGAAACATGCCTCCAAGGGGTCCTCAATGCTTGATTCATCCACAGTCTCCTCAAGAATCTTCTCTATCAAACATACATTTCTCACTTCATCAAATTCCAGTGGTTGCTTAGTGATATCAAAGATATTCAACTCCACTATCATATTTTTAAAGGAAATCTTCATCACCCCTGTCCTACAATTATCAGGGCGTTAGCCGTGGCTAAGAATGGTCGCCCTAGAATAACTGGTATCTGAATCCCTATATTCTGAACCGGCTCTGTGTCAAGCATAATAAAATCCACTGGGAAATAGAATTTATCCACTTTTATCAAGACGTCCTCAACTATTCCCCGTGGTATTTTCACTGACCTATCAGTCAATTGAAGCGTCGTGTTTATGGGCTTCAGTTCTCCTAACCCTAACTGCAAATAAACTGAGTAAGGTAGAAGGTTCACACTTGCTGCTAGATCCAAAAGAGCACTCTCAATTTGGCTGACTCCTATCGTGCAAGAGATGGTAGGACACCCCGAGTCCTTATACTTGATGGATAGCTTGCACTGAAGGATTTAGCTAGCCTGCTCGGTCAAAAATGCCTTCTTTGGTACATTTTTCTTCCTCTTGATAGTGATCAAGTCTTTTAAAAACTTGGCATATGACGGCACTTGATGGATGGCATCCAACAATGGGATATTGATTTGGACCTGCTTGAATACCTCCAGAATTTCCTCATACTTCCCTCCTTTCTTAAGCGCCTGTAATCTCTCAGGGTAAGGTACTTTAGGTACAAGCGACCTAGGAGGGTCCTTCATAGTAGGTGTGGCTATAGATAGCTCAGCATCTCTCTTTTCTTTGTTGCCACTTTCTTTCCCTTGCTGCATAGCAGGGTTCTCTTCCACTCAATTATCCACTTGTCTTCCAGACCTCAATGTGACAATCGACTGCACTTGTTCCTCCCCGCGTGTAGGAGTTAATGAATTTCCAACCATAAACTGTCCTTTTGGGTTGGGCACGGGCTGACTGAGGAACTTTCTCTTCTCTCTTTCACCCAAGTGATTTACAATTTGCTCTATTTGACTCTCCAGTTTGGCAATTGCTTGGGTGTTTACCATTGTTGCACTCCTTACTTCGCTCATGGATTGGCCAGTCATCTTCATGAACTCCTTAAGGGTGTCCTCTAGTGACTATGAAACTGGCGCTGGCGTTTGAGTGGGAGCTTGGTAAGCAGGTGATGGTGCCGGATGGGCAGAGCAACTATGACTAGGAATTTGTGGGGCAAATCTGGGAGGGTATTGATTTTGAGTATGATGTAGGGCTCTTCCCTGATTCATTGGTTGGCTTTGCTTCCATGAAAAATTAGGGTGGTTCCGCCACCCTTGATTGTATGTCTCGGAGTAAGATCCATTTGATTGCCTCCGATAGTCATTGAAAGCATTCACTTGTTTCATAGGATACTCGGCAAAAACTGGCATAGATGGACAATTCTGTGCTAGATGCATGGGACTAGCATAGATGGAACAGCTATCAACATTGAATATGTTGGCAGCATTGATGGATTAGCCTACAGCGAGAGCGTCAATCTTCTTAATGAGAGTATCTAACTTTATCCTCAAATCAGCGTCTTCCCTGACCTCATAGATGCCTCCTTTCTTAGGAGCATGAATGGACTTATCTCGACAGCTTGAAAAATCCCACTGCTGTGAGTTGTCGGACAACTTGTCCAACGCCTTGTATGCTTCCTCCCCTGTCAGACTCAAGAATGCCCCCCCATTCATAGACTCAATCATGCTACGGTTGGGTTGAGTCAACCTTGGGTAGAAGAACTAAACGAGTCTCCATTTTTCATATCCATGTGGAGGGCATCTGATCAGTAACTCTTTGAAGGGCTCCCAGCTCTCATAAAACTTTTCATCCTCATCTTGAGTGAAAGAACTATTCTCTTTTCGGCACTCATTCACTCTAGACATTGGGAAAAACTTATGATAAAATTTGCTAAGCAGATTTTCTCAAGATGTAATAGACCCGGGCATGTTTGAATCCAACCATGCCCTAGCTCTATCGTGAAGAGAAAAAGGGAAAAGTCGAAGATGGACTGACTCCTCAGAGAAGTTCTGGAACTTGAATGTGGCACAAATGTCTTTGAACTTCTTTACATGACTATAAGGATTTTCAAGATCTAAGCCATGAAATGGGGGTAGGAGTTGGATGATAATTACGCCCAAAACATAACGCGGTATTATAGTACAACTTTGGGGTGTCGATTCCACAGGGAAACAAACTAATTACAAAAGAAGGTTTAAACCTCAATACAAACGATAAAGATCAAATGGCAGAATCTGAATTGTTGATTGTATGAAAATTGTGTAAATAATTGATGGATAATATAAAAAAGAAACAACAAGGTTCTGGAAATCTTTCCTAGGTTCGTTTCCCTAATCCTAACTTGATTCAGTTGTTTTTATCTCGATTGCAAGTTTCACATCCCAAACAGGCAATCGGCAAATATTCAATTAAAGTGCATGTATAAACCCTAATATAATTGATATGAATTATTCTTTACTTTCAAGCACATATGACCTAACTTATAAATTATCAAGAGACGACGATATATCTAAACGACAATACCGCAGTAATGGACAAATCTATAAAAGAGATCTACCGGACTCAATCACACCCAAACAAATACACATAAGAAGAGCATGACTAGACTTATATGGAAAAGAAGCATGCAATCACTAAACTAATAAGAAATCTACTAATAAAATTAAAGAATAAAACATAACAATGTTTAATTAAAATAATACCAAACTACAACTGAATCAAATAAAGGAAAATAAGAACAACTACACCTAGGGATTCATCCCTTCGCCTTGCTTGGAGACTAGCCGGCCACGGGGCTCATGCGTCCTCGAGTTACCTCCGGACTCTCAATGATCGTCTCCCCCTTGGTAGCGAAAGCTTTGGCGATTCCTCAGCTTGCCCTCCAAAAGTATACTTCGAATTCCTCCTAAAGGCCCTCTGGATTCACTCTCTGATGATTTCAGATGAGCTCCGATTGATTCTCAAAGCTGAAGTGGAATGGGTCTTATAAAGGCAAATACCACGAGTGCAATGTGTTTCCAATCCGATGTGGGATGTGGGATATAGAAATGTGTTTCTAACCGATGTGGGATGTGGGATTTAAGCCTTCACATGCCCTTCACGCTGAAATCCCGTACAGCCCGCACAGCCTGACCTTTGTCTACCAAAACTGCCATAACTTTCTCTAGAAAAATCATTTTTATGAACCGTAAAATTTTTCAGAAAATAGACTTCCGGATCTTTCTAAGCATATATGGCTCATCTCCTGGTTCTTCTTGTATCAATACAGTTTAATTTGCAAAGATGATTGATCTGTACGGGCAATTCTGGCAATTTAGTGAAAACACCTTTCCAGTGCGGGCAGCAGCTGTTGCTCTTTTAAGCCCTCCATCTTGTCCTTCCGGAAGCATTCCTTCACTCCAGTATGCCTTGAGTCTTTGTGCTTCAAGAAATGATAACTTTTCCTCCTCTTTTGAGCTTAAAGTACCTGAAAATGCACCAAAATAGATCAATGATCCAAGAATGATACTTTAGAGTTGTTAACGTATAAAAGTGCAATTAAAACCTAGATCAACCCTAAAATGCTAGCAATTAAGTACTGTTAAAGTTCATTTTATGACTCTCATAATAACCCCCAACTAGCTTATTTCTAGTCCTTAGCAATTTAAGCGAAAACAAGAGATGAATCCTACGGTAGGAATCAAAACAAAGTAAAGCAATGCTAGTGTTAAACCAAGAGTAATTCAATTTTGTCTCAAAAATCGCACATAACACACGGCACATAGAATCATTATATATCACTCAAGTCCAAAAATAATTCAAACATCAATCTTAAAATCGTTATTGACTCTTAACATCCATCTTACCACAATCCATTAATCCGAACTTTCGGATGATTTTATGCATAACATTCGTGAATACAAGTCTTGGCCTCTAAAACATGATAAATTGCATGACATCAATCATAAAAACAAGCTCCAAATGCTTACATTTCAAACCACTCTCCACTATTGTAGAAAAATCACATTACATTGGATCAATCGGTCTTTAATAAACTTGTAACGTTAGGCTAAGGTAAAGGTTAAGAGAGAATGGAAAGGATTCACAAGTAAAAGAACTCAATCTCTTAGCTTTAAACACAACCACTTTTAAGCACTAGATAGCCTTACTTCAACACCCAACTTTTTCAACCATTTTTCGAGCATTTTTCTCAAATCACCACTTTTCTTTTCTTTTTTTCTTTCTTTGCCATAATTCACTTTTCTCTTCTTTTTCTTTTCTTTTCTTTTCTTTTCTTTTGTATTTTGGCATAAGACCGTTCACCTCCTTTTTCATTTTTTTTTCTTCTACAACCCCCAACTTATCTCCTTTAATATACTTTGGTTGTGGTAGTGATATTTTTTTTTTCATATTTCCACCCTTACTCCTTTTAAGTGCTTCTCACAACATGTGTATAACTAAGTTCTTTTAAGAGAAAGGCAAGGATAAAATATTCTCCTTAGGCTCATAAGGGTGAGTAAATGGGCTATTGAAAGAAACAAGGCTCAAATTCTTTTTCAAGAAAAAGCTCAAATAGGTGACTAGTGGTAAATATAGCAATGGTAGGTTTAACAGGCTCAAACGGTCCAAAAATGGCCTATATCATATCCTAAGTAATGTGCATTCTAGGAATTCGCCTCAAGTGGTTATCAAGTAAGTTTTAGAGCTTGTCGAGACCACAAAAATATTCACAAAATAATCACACATAAAATTTCTCTAAATGTTTTAGACTAATCATACAATCTTACCACAAACTAGAGTCTCAAACCAAATGAAGATTGATACTTAAATTAATTTCAAACCGAAGCAAGATTTAACTTCTTCTAACCACTATATGCTATCTCAATTAAGCTCATATCATTGACATGTGAATTAACTCTAAGACTAACACCAAGCATGCTAAAAACAAACAAAAAGGAAAATGGCACCAAACAATTCAATGAAAAACATGAAAAACAGTCATAAGTTTCCTCTACCCCCAACTTAAAATAAGCATTGTCCTCAATGTAAAAGCAAAAGTTAAGGAAACTCCCTTTTTGACCAAAGGTGCGTGGAGTTGAAAGTTGTGCACGATCATTTGAACTGCTTCGTTTATTTGTTCCTGAAAAATAAATACGAAAATAAAACTGGAAAACAGCAAAATAATAATAATAAACAAGAAAAAGAAATATGAAAAACAATAAAAATAAAAGGATACGTTGTGGGTTGCCTCCTATGAGCACTAAATTTTACGTCTTCAGCCAGACACTTTTATTCTCTCCTTGAAAAACATGAGTTGGATGCACCAGCCACTGCTTTGCTACAAAATTTTATTCTTGTATGCTTTGGCGATGGCAAGGAATACTTAAAGTCCACCATATGTGGCTCAAGTGTTTTTGGTGATACCCATTTACTATCAGCAGTAGGGTATTTAATTCTCGCATCCATGTGACTTCTCTCAAGCAACTTCTCAAAGCATGGTTGGCAAGATGTCTTAATAAATTCCTGTGGCTTATCAAAAACATCAACAACATTAACAACATGGGGATAATTTGAAGAATTTTTGAACTCAAGATTATTAAGAATGAATTCCAAAGAGTTAGAATCGTCTTTGATGTACTCATCCTCTTCATGTGGCTGCCATAGGAATCGAAAAACATTTACCTCTAGAGTCCTATTTCCAAATGATAATGTCATTAGGCCATTCCTACAATTAATGAGGGCATTGGTGGTGGCAAGGAATGGTCTTCTGAGTATCAAAGGAATTTTGGAATCCGTGTTTATAGTAGAAACAGTATCTAAAACCAAAAAATCAACAGGATAGTAGAAATTATCAATTTGCAACAAAACATCTTCTACAATACTTCTTGGTTTTCTTACCGATCTATCCGCTAATTAGAGTACCACGGAGGTTGGTTTGATCTCACCTAGACCGAGCTACAAGTACATGGAGTATGACATGAGGTTTACACTAGCACCCAAATCTAGCAATGCTTGGCCACAAGGTTTATTTCCAATTTGGCAAGCCACCGTTGGACAGCCCGGATCTTTATATTTGGGTGGTGTCTTACTGTTAATTACAACACTTGCTTGCTTCATTAAGAATGTCGTCTTCTTCACAGTGTGCTTCCTCTTGAGTGTGCATAGATCCTTGATGACTTTAGCATAGTTGGGAATCTGTTTTATAACATGAAGAAGATGAAGATTAATTTTAACATGATGAAGTTGTTCAAGAATCTCACCTTTTAATGCTGTATTTATCTCCTTAGGTTTAAGGAGTGCTTGAGGGAAAGGCACTGGTGGGCGATAAACATCAGGGGCCTCTTGTTCCTTGGGGGTTTTATCCTTGTTGCTCACGGTATTAGGAATCCAGTGTGATGGTAGAGTGGGACCATCAATTGTCTTACCGCTGCGAGTAATTATGGCATTAACCTCTCTATTGTTTTGATTTTCAGGATTGGAGGTTTGTGCCATATATTGTCCCCTTGGATTAGGTTGTGGCTGTGAAGGAAACCGACCTTGTTCTTGAATCGTCAAGAAACTAGTCAACTTGGTGAGTTGACTCTTTATTACTTTTTGTTCCTCTTTGATCGCTTGTTGTTCCTCTAACAACCATTGATTTATTTTTCCTTGATCTTCCATACTCTTGCATGTACCTGCATAAATGACTTAAACATATCTTCAAAAGGTAAAGATTGTTGAGGTGCATTAAATGAGGTTGATTCTGGTTGCCATTGGGTACTAGAGTGGGCAGGGGGTTGTATGTTGGATTTCCAACTGAAATTAGACCGACTCTTCCAACCAGGATTGTAGGTGTTAGAGTAGGGTGAGTGTGATTTCCCAAAGGGTATACCTATAGTGTTACGCTCATCCTTCATCTCAAAATAAACTAGACAATCGTTAGGTAAATGATCTACCCTATTACACATGAAACAAGGCTTATAAGACTCTACCCTAGCAATCGGTTTAGGGGTTCTAGTATCCTTGGTTTTTAAAGATTCAATTTCTTTAGTTAGGACCTCTAAACGGGCTTTAAGGTTGTCCTCTTCCTTAAGTTGGTAAATCCCAGCGGGTTGATTTCTCCTAGTGCATTCCATGGCATTTGGTTCAGTCCAAGTGTGGGATTTTTCTGATAGGTCATCTAGGAAATCTATGGCTTGGTCGGGATCTTTTTGACGAAAATTCCCATTGCACATCATTTCTATGAACTGCCTTTCCCTACTTAGGATTCCATCATAGAAATAGCTAACTACCCGCCAACTCTCATACCCATGGTGTGGACAAGAATTGAAAAGGTCCTTGAAACGTTCCCAAACTTGATATAAGGTTTCACTCTCATTTTGTGCAAAGTTTGAGATTTGTCTCTTGAGGTTGTTGGTCTTATGGGTTGGGAAGGTTTTTTAGAAGAAAGCTCGGGTCATCTCATCCCAACTACCTATGGACCTAAGCCTTAACGAGTACAGCCAAGCCTTGGCTTTTTCCTTAAGTGAAAAAGGGAAAAACCGAAGTTTAACGGTGTCTATCATATCAGCCCTACTGTGAAAAGCAGTTACTACTTCCTCAAATTCCCTAATATGGATATAGGGGTTTTCATTCTCAAACCTATGGAAAGTTGGTAGCAATTGGATCATGCCCGGCTTAAAATCAGGTTGTTGAACATTAGGGGGGAACATGATACACGATGGTGTGGCCGTACGGTTAGGGTGCAAGTAATCCTTAAGTGTCCTAGGGGGTTGATCTTCATGTTCACTCATTTCTTCGGGACTAGATGGATTGTCAAATAAAGGATTTGAAAAAGAATTAAATTCTGACTCTAATATAGGCCTACAACCAAATCTACCCACAGTGTCTCTATGTCTGTGCATGTGAGGTAACAAAATAATAAAAATACTATATAAAAAAAAGAGTCAAATAAAATAAAAAATAAAAATTAATGCAGCAAGCTAAAAGAAGGAACGAAGTTACCGCCTTTACAGCTGCTGAAAAGAAAAACTATTTACAACTCTTCTACCGTCATGTTAAAAGTTGATAATTTTCTTTGTACTTAAGTGCGTTTCCTCGGCAGCGCCAAAATTTGATTACGACCAAAACATAACGAGGTATTGTAGTACAGCTTTGGGGTATCAATTCCACAGGGAAACAAACTAATTACAAAAGAATGTGTAAACCTCAACACAAACGATAAAGATCAAATGCCAGAATCTGAATTGTTGATTGTATGAAAATTGTGTAAATAATTGATGGATAATATAATAAAGAAACAACAAGGTTCTGGAAATCCTACCTAGGTTCATTGCCCTAATCCTAACTTGATTCAGTTGTTTTTATCTCGATTGCAAGCTTCACATCCCAAACAGGCAATCGGCAAATATTTAATTAAAGTGCATGTATAAACCCTAATGTAATTGATATAAATTATTCTTTACTTTCAAGCACACATGACCTAACTTATAAATTATCAAGAGACGATGATATATCTAAATGAAAATACCGCAAAAATGGACAAAACTATAAAAGAGATCTACCGGACTCAATCACACCCAAACAAATACACTTAAGAAGAGTATGACTAGACTTATATGGAAAAGAAGCATGCAATCACCGGACTAATAAGAAATCTACTAATTAAATTAAAGAATAAAACATAACAATGTTTAATGAAAATAATACCAAACTACAACTGAATCAAATAAAGGAAAATAAGAACTACTACACCTAGGAATTCATCCCTTTGCCTTGCTTGGAGACTAGCCGGCCACGGGGCTCATGCGTCCTCGAGTTGCCTCCGGCCTCTCAACGATCGTCTCCCCCTTGATAGCGAAAGCTTTGGCGATTCCTCAGCTTGCCCTCCAAAGGTATACTTCGGATTCCTCCTAAAGGCCCTCTGGATTGCTCCTAAATGCCCTCTGGATTCACTCTCTGATGATTTCAGATGAGCTCCGATTGATTCTCAAAGCTGAAGTGGAGTGGGTCTTATATAGGCAAATACCATGAGTGCAATGTGTTTCCAATCCGATGTGGGATGTGGGATATAGAAATGTGTTTCTAACCGATGTGGGCTGTGGGATTTAAGCCTTCACATGCCCTTCACGCTGAAATCCCGCACAGCCTGACCTTTGTCTACTAAAACTGCCATAACTTTCTCTAGAAAAATCATTTTTACGAACTGTAAAATTCTCCAGAAAATAGACTTCCGGATCTTTCTAAGTGTATATGGCTCATCTCCTGGTTTTTCTTGTATCAATACAGTTTAATTTGCAAAAATGATTGATCTGTACGAGAAATTCTGGCAATTTAGTGAAACACCTTTCCAGTGCGGGCAGCAGTTGTTGCTCTTTTAAGCCCTCCATCTTGTCCTTCCGGAAGCATTCCTTCACTCCAGTATGCCTCAAGTCTTTGTGCTTCAAGCAATGATAACTTTTCCTCCTCTTTTGACCTTAAAGTACCTAAAAATGCACCGAAATAGATCAATGATCCAAGAATGATACTTTAGAGTTGTTAACGTATAAAAGTGCAATTAAAACCTAGATCAACCCTAAAATGCTAACAATTAAGTACTGTTAAAGTGAATTTTATGACTCTCATCAAATGACATGTGGCTTTAAGTCAAAATGGGTGGCTTTGGTAGGTGGCAACACTATGCAAGAAGATGAATTGGTCGCAACGAGTGCGAACAAATCCCTAAGGGATATAGTGGAGTCCACGTTCCAAGCTCTAGGTTGCTCTACATGTTCCAGATGATTTACATTCCTAAAATTTTCTCCCATCTCAACTGTCTCTCTTTCAACTAGTTTTCTTTTCTGTTTCCTAAGAGTTCTTTGTAAGTCGGGATCTAAATGTGTCAAATCTAAATTCAGGGATCTCCGACCAAGCATACAGCGCACTAAAAGCACTAAAATAAACTAACCAGTAGAAACTACAGAACAAAAAATAAATGCACAAATGGTAAACACACTATTAACAAAATGAGCCAACAAAAATTTGCAAAAATATATATTATTTTTTTTTATTGAACAATGCAAATAGAAATAAAATAAAATAAAATTGCCAAAAAGAAAAATCAAACAAACAATGCTAACTAACTAGTAGAAAAATAAAACTAATTCAGACAAAAAAAATTAATTTTCACAAACCAAACAACTCGCCGGCAACGGCGCCAAAAACTTGTTGTGAGTTTTAAATTACTCTCAAGCGCATAAGTCGTTTGCAATATAATGTTGTGCAAGTGCGAGGTCGAATCCACATGGAATTGCGTTGCGAAAATATTTTTATCTAAACTAAGCCTATTTTAACCTAGTTCCAAGTTTTGAATTGTCTTTTGCAAAACAAATATAAACTAAACTAAATTGATTTAAAGACTAATGATAAAAAGACTAAGGTTTCTGAATCCACCCCACCAAAGTAAAGCATATATTTTCATGTTCTATGTAAAAGTAATCAAACAATTCTATGAATCCAACTTTAAACAAAAAACAACGAATATCCTAATTAAACCAAAAGCATCCAATGTATCCGCTTTTAACAAATCACAAAGGAAATCCAATTTAATCGAAAATAATTCGATGTATCCATCAGATGAAACACAAGGAATATCCAGCTTAGGCAGGTGCGGTCGATCGCATGTCTCAGGCGCTCGATCGCACTAGGCATCCTCAGCTTTTGCTCTTGAAGCTTGACATCTCCCAAAATGCTTCATTTTCTCCACAAACCTATAAAAATACACAAAACACATAAAAGACATAAAATAAAGTTAAATAATACAAACTAAGAGCTTAACACATATAATTTAAGGGCTTAAATACGCAATATTTAAGACTCATCACATTCACCTCCTTTAAATTCGTTTGAGCCAAGTGTTAATTATGGGGTGTGGAATGAGCTTGGGAAGGGAGCTTACCTCACTCATTCATACTCAATGAGCTTATTAATCTGGACACTTGGCCCTTTAAATCCTTATGTTCTTCAACAACCTGCATAATCAAAGATTCAATTCTTTGATTAGTCTTACCCTGTGCCTCAATAAAAGCATGCAAAGTTTCTTCTAAAGGACTCCTAGAAGGTGCATGTACATGATATGGTGCAGGATATGATTCAGAGGGTTGTTCAAGCTGTTGGTTTTCAGACTTCCAGCTGAAATTGGGGTGATTGCGCCACTCCGAATTATAGGTATCAGAGAAGGGTGACAGAGGCTTCTTGTACATACCTAAGGCATTACATTATTCCTCATGCATCCCTCTCATCTTCGCAAATGTGGGACACTCTTTGGCGAGATGATCTACCCCGCCACACACAAAACATGGTTTCAAAGACGCTGCATGATTAGCTACTTGTGTTGGCTTTGAGCTTTTAGTCTTTAACACCTCTAGTTCCCTAGTGAGCATCTCGACCTTGGCCTTAAGGTTATCCTCTTCCCTAAGATGGTAAATTCTACCACCATTTGGGTGCCCTATAGGTCGTGACCTATTTGTGCTTTCAGTAGCACTAGGTCCAGTCCAAGTGTGAGCTTTTTCAGCAAGCTTATTGAGGTACTCTATGGCCTCATCAGGATCTTTCTCCAAGAATTCACCATTACACATCATCTCTACAAATTGGTGCTCTCTATATGTAAGTCCCTCATAAAAATAGCTTACCAAGCGCCAACTCTCATACCCATGGTGAGGGTACATACTCAATAACTCCTTAAATCTCTCCCAAGACTGATACAAAGTCCCGCTGTCCTTTTGTGCAAAGGTGGAGATTTGCCTTTTTAAAGCATTGGTCTTATGATGGGGAAAGTATTTATTGAAGAAGACCTGAGTCATCTCAGTCTACGACCGAATAGATCGTGGTCTAAGTGAGTATAGCCAACTCTTATCTCTATCCTTCAAAGCGAAAGGAAAGAACTTAAGTTTCACAATGTCATGAGTTTCATCTTGACTATGAAAAGTCGCAACTACTTCCTCAAACTCTCTAATGTGCACATATGGGTTTTCATTATCCAAGCCATGAAATGCAAGGAGTAACTGTATCATCCCTGTTTTAAACTCTAGGTGGTGAGTATTGGCTGGAAACATGATGCATGATGGTGTGGCTGTGCGTGTAGGGTGGAGGTAATCCTGAAGTGTCCTAGCAACATTCTCATTAGGGTTATCGGCCATGTTAAAATCCTCTAAATTCTCTAATAGGGGTGCATTATGGTTTGATCTAGGCGAGGTTTCACTAACGGACGTGGAAGGAGAGGGTAATTCTATTTTCGGGTCCTCTAATAAATCTACCTCGCAAATCTCTCGGTCTAAATATACACCAAATGAATCAGAGAGGAAATAAGTAAAACAGAATAAAAAAATCAGAAAATCAAAACTTAGAAAAAAGAACAATAATAAAAAATACTATAAAAAGAAATAAGGAAAAAAATAATGCAGCAAGCTAAAAGAAGGAACGAAGTTACCGCCTTTACAGCTGCTGAAAAGAAAAACTATTTACAATTCTTCTACTGTCATGTCAAAAGTTGACAATCTTCTTTGTACTTAAGCATGTTTCCCCAACAACGGTGCCAAAATTTGATTACTCTCAAAGAGTAATGCGGTAGTTGTAGCACAGTTTTGGGGTGTCGATTCCACAGGGAAACAAGTTAACTACAAAAGAAGGTGTGAACCTTAACACAAACGATAAAAGATTAAATTGAAGAATCTGAGTTGTGAGAAAATTGTGTAAATAGATTGAAGAATATGATGGATAGATATAACAAGGTTTCGGGAATCTTCCCTAGGTTCATTGCCTTAATCCAATCTTGATTCAATTATTTTTATCTCGATTACAAGTTTCACATCCCAAACAGGCAATCGACAAATATTCAATTCAGCACAAGTAAACCCTAATGTAATTGTTATTAAGTACTCTTTACTTTCAAGCACACATGACCTAACCTATAGATTATCAAGAAACGACAATATATCATAATGACAATACTGCAATAATGGACAAATCTATAAGAGAAATCTACCAAACTTAATCACACCTCAACAACATCACATAAGAAGAGCATGACTAGACTTATATGGGGAAGAAAGATGCAAACACCAGACTAAGAAAAAATCTTCTAAATAGATTAAATAATAAATCATAACAATATTTAATGATAATAATTCAAAACTACAACTGAATCAATAAAGGAAAATAAGAACAACTACACCTAGGGATTCATCCCTTTGCCTTGCTCGGAGATTAGTTGGGCATGGGGCTCATGCTTCCTTGAGCTGCCTCCGGCCTCTCGATGATCTCCCCCTTGGTAGCAAAGCTTCAAAGATTCCTCAGCTTACCCTCCAAAAGTTCACTGGGTTCCTCCTAAAGGCCCTCTAGATCTGATCCCCGATGATTCCAAAAGATGAAGTGAAGTGGGGTTTTTATAGGGGAATTCCCGGAGTGCAATGTGTTTCCATTCTGATGAGGGATATTACCCGTGTGATCTTGATCGTAGCATGGTGCGATCGAGTGCACTATGGTGCACTACAAGGTATTTCTAACCGATGTGGGATGTCATGAGTGTGCACTTGCGATCGATCGCAGGCCTGGTGCGCTCCTGCGCACTAGGCATCTTCCAGCTTGACCTTTGTCTACTAAAACTACCATAACTTTCTCTAAAAAAATCATTTTTATAAGCCGTAAAATTCTCCAGAAAATAGACTTCTGGATCTTTCTAAACATATATGGTTCATCTCCTGTTTCTTCTTACATCAATATAGTTTTGATTTACAAAATAATTTATCTGTATGGGTAATTCTTGCAATTTAGTGAAACTCCTTTCCAAGTGATTGTGAACCTTCACTCTGGTGTTCATCGAGTCATTGTGCTAAAAGAAATGATAGCTTTTCCATCTCTTTTGAACTTAAAGTACCTAAAAATGCATCAAAATAGATCAATGATCCAAGAATGACACTTTAGAGTTGTTAAGGTATAAAAGTGCAATTCAAACCAAGATCAATCCTAAAATGCTAACAATTAAGTACTGTTAAGGTGCATTTTATGACTCTCATCAACACCACTTGTTAAGATACACCAAAAATACTACTCCCACCTTATTCACCAGTTCTACGCCAACCTAGTCCACTGGCTCTTCGTTTCAGAACCAGTGTGATGGGTATAGAATTTGAGGTAAACACTGACCTCCTAGTCAACATCCTAAGGATCCCTGTGGGAGGGATCCAATGGAGTCTAAACAGATGGCTGGATAACTTTGACTATGAGGAGGCATGCCAGATTGTTAGGGGTGATCCTAACTAAATCTTCAGGCCCACTACATTTCACCAATGTAGTGATATGGCCCTCGGTTCAAAGTTATTCAACCTTATCGTGGGTTGGACCATCCACCCAGGACTCTGGAGTCGAGGCTATCTCTCGAAGATAGATGTGGTATTGATCTAGTGTCTTAAAACAAGACACTATTTCAATATCTACCCCCTACTACTTGCCAACATGATAAACGGCCAAGTGAATGACTCTGGGTGCCTTCCTTATGGGATACTTATCACCTTAATCCTACAGCATTTTTGAGTCCCCCTACCTGCCTCTGACACTCAGGAAATTGGCCTGAAGGACATCATCAACGTCTCTTCTTTGAAGAAGATAGGGTGCACAATCTGAGAGGGTATGATCTACTCCAAAGAAGGGAGGAACATACGGATTGGTGCTGAGGATGACAACAGTGAGGAGGACAATAAGGTTCATGATGATGCAGCTCCTCCTACTACGATGGACACTGATGAACGAGCACTTAGTCCACACCGTGGTGGCTATGGAGCTAGTCAGGCTGGATACGATAACCTACTTCAGGCTATGATGAGTCTCCAACTATCCATGTAGTCCAGATTCCAGAGCATGAGCTCTTCTATTGATCACATGCATCGTAACCTCCGCACACTTCGAGACAATTTCAAGTTGCACCGGGAGCACACAGAGGGATTTTGGCTGAGTTTCAGGATATTCTTCGAGATAGCTCTAATTCCCCTGCTCGTTGAGCTATTTTGTTTATCTTACTATTATGTATATTTATTAGCTCCATAGATACTACGCACAAACATTTTTTTCATACACTCATTTGCATGTACTCATTGATACAGCTTCTGTAAAGCTTATGATGTATGGATGATTATATATAGATGCTTACTTTTCAGTTATTTATATTTTTGCTCTTATATATGATTTAATTATAAGCTAAATGATTTCTTAGTTTAAGCACTTGATGTTACCCTATATGCTGCAGCTGCTTATACGAGTGTAGGCAACTTCTGGTTCTTCCCGAGAAGTCTTCCAAATTCTGAATCATGCCTAGTTTTCACACACAAGTTTTTTTTTCCTTATCTTCATGTTTGTGGTGTGTGTTTTGCTTATTTTTTAGGTTTACACCCCCTTTTTTGCTGTTGTCAAAATGGGAGAGAAAAATGAGAAAAATCAATAAATTATATGTAAACTTATAATAGAGCATATATTTAGGGGGAACATTGCTCCGAACACATTGATAAATGTAATATTGTCTTGCATTGATTGGTTGGATTGATATAACTATATATAAACTGCGTTTGAATGCTTACACAGGTTGGTTTTATCCAAAAAAACAGAGGAAACTCTGCCCAATTTTTCCTAAAAACCCAACACTTAGTTTTTAAAACTGTTTTTCTCTCATTAGTTTTGTCATCATCAAAAAGGGGGAGATTGTTGACCCATATTTGATTTTGATAATGACAAAATACTATACTAATTGCACTAACAATTTTATCTAGGTGTTTAAGGGGCAAAAGCATTCAGCATAAAAACAAAGATGCAAGAACTCAACTCGATTCAGACACCAAGACAAGACAGACGATTTAGAATAGGCATTAAGGTAATTAAAACAATTGTAAATCTCTCATATTCAATTATATAGCTTGATCTATGTCTTATTTTACAAAATACTTTGATAAAATTAACCATACAAAAGTTTCTAAGTCAAAAACAATTTTAAAACATGAAAAACTGGGTTGAAAGACATCCCAGTCGACTGGCTCCATAGACCAATCAACTAGGATATGGGACAGAAGATTCCCAGTCGACTGGTATCTGGGATAGAAAGTTACCAGTCGACTAGTGCTTAGGACCCAGTCAAGTGGTACTCTTCCATAGCCTAAAAATTGAAGTTTCTCACTTGACCCAGTTGATTGGTACAAGGACCCAGTCGACTGGTATTCAAAAAATATGACCATTTGAGATGCAGGACTTAAGCATTTAATACCCCAAACTGACTAAGTCAGTGTTAAATGGCCATATTGATTCGATGCTATATAAACCCACTTCAATGAGCATTTAAAACAAGGAGAGAACACATTCAATTCACAAGAAAGCTCATTAATTCTCAAAAGCTTTAAAATACTTATTGTTAAGCCATTCTTCAAGCTTTTTCTTGAAAGAGATATATTATTCATTTATAAAAGCACTTATTTCTATCTCTCTACCATTTATTTTATATCAAATCTCATTTATTGTAAAGGGGAAAGAGTTGTAATAACTCTTAGAGTGTTTAGGATTATACCCTTCTTTGTAACTTCCGTGAGGAAGGGATTAGCTTTCGTGAGGAAGGGATTAACTTCCGTAAGGGAGGGATTGGTTGTAAGGTTTGTGCAACACCCATGAAGTTGCACAACTAAAGTTTTAGTGGATTGCTTCAAGGAGGTTCCTTGAAGAGAGTGGACGTAGGGTCAAAAGGATTCCGATATTGCCGAACCACTATAAACGGAGTTTGCACTTTCTCTTCCTTTGAACTCTATATCAAATCTCATTTATTGTAAAGGGGAAAGAGTTGTAATAACTCTTAGAGTGTTTAGGATTATACCCTTCTTTGTAACTTCCGTGAGGAAGGGATTAGCTTTCGTGAGGAAGGGATTAACTTCCGTAAGGGAGGGATTGGTTGTAAGGTTTGTGCAACACCCATGAAGTTGCACAACTAAAGTTTTAGTGGATTGCTTCAAGGAGGTTCCTTGAAGAGAGTGGACGTAGGGTCAAAAGGATTCCGATATTGCCGAACCACTATAAACGGAGTTTGCGCTTTCTCTTCCTTTGAACTCTTTTACTTTCAAGTATATTATTTGATTGTGTGCAGTGTGTATTTAACTATTTAAAAACTTACATATTTAATTAGCAAAAATTTTTAAAACCTAATTCACCCCCCTCTTGGGTTTGAACCTCGGTTTACACTTGTGAAGTCAATGCTGGTTTGCGATACAACATGTAATAGAAAACTAGTTGAGAGTGATGAGGATTTACGTAGTGACTTTGATTATTATTATGAATTTGATGATATTGGATTTTATATGGATGAGGATTTCATTTTTGAGCCTATTACTTTTATGCCTTTTATGCATACTGAGAATAAAAATAGTAAACAAAAACATAGTTGGTTAGATAAAAATGTGAAAATACTGGATTTAGATTCTAATGTAGGAGTGATGGGTCTTATTGTTATGATGATGATGATAGGAAGAGGAAGAAAAACAAATTTCACTATACCATGAAAATCCAAGGGAAGACATTTGCACCAAGAGAAGATGGGAAAATAGAGTTTGAATTGGGACATGTATTCCTTGGTGTGAAGAAGTTCATGATTACCTTGAATGAGTATGGTGTCCAACGTGGCTACTGCTTTGAAAGGAAATTCAATGATCCAAGGAGGGTATGTGCTTTATGCAAGGCAAATGGATGTCCTTGGAGGATCTATGAATCAGTGACCCCTGATAAAAGAACATTTATGGTTAAATCATTAAATAATGTTCATTCTTGTGTGAGACTAACAAAGAATCTTGAGGCTAATGTTCCCTGGATTATAGAAAGCTGGGAACAAAAAAATAAAAGCACACCATAAACAGACAATACAGAGTTGATTCAAATGGAATGTAATTCTACAAGACTAAGAGAAAGGTCAAAGGTGAAGTTTATGGTAGGCATGTTGAGTCCTATGGTAAGTTTAGAAAGTATGCACAACTACGTGAACATACGAATCTTGGGACTGTGATGAGGATTCAAGTACATAATTATGGTAAATGGCATTCTAAGACATAGGATGGTTGTGGAAACTCCTCAGCAAAATGGAGAGTTGATGAATAAGACCCTTATGGTAAAGGTTAGGTGCATGTTAGATGGATCCGGGTTACCAAAATATTTTTGGGGAGAAGCTATAGCAACAACTGCATACTTGGTGAATAGATCACCCTCTAGAGAAATAGAGCTCAAGACTCCCATGGAGATGTGGAGTGGAAAACCCCCTGAATTAAACAACCTTAAGACTTTTGGGTGTGCAGCATATACACATCAAAAGGAGGATAAACTTGGCCCTAGGTCTAGAAAATGTGTATTTCTAGGATATAGTGATGGGGTTAAGGGATATAGGTTGTGGTCCTTAGAAAAGAAGGTCATGAAACTGATTATAAGTAGGAATGTTATTTTTAATGAATTGTTATTTCCCTACTTGGAGAAAACTAACCCTGCAGGGGCTAGTGAGCAAACTAAACCAGAAGTTGTGGAGCATCGCATCAAGGAGAACTTGGTTCAGGTAGAGCATAGGAGGCAAGAGGGTTCGGAGCAAGTAAAACCCTTGGATGAAGGCCAAGAAGCTCAAGAAACTCAAGAAGAGGCTGAACAAGAAGAGGTTGATGCAGTAAATAACTACCAACTCACAAGAGATTGGGGAAGGAGAGTGATTAGACCACCCTTGAGATATGGGTTTGCAAATGCTGCAGATGCAGTAGCTCCTTGGATAGAAGGAAGGATGGCAGAACCAAAAACTTACACGGATGCCATGGAGTGTAAGGATTCGTCAAAGTGGCAGCTGGCTATGGAGGAAGAAATGGATTCTTTGAGGAAGAACAACTTCTGAGAATTGGTAAAAATTCTAGGAAAGCAGAAAGTTATGGAATGTAAGTGCACTTACAAGATCAAAGAAGGGTACCCTCCAAGAGATGAAGTCTGGAACAAGGCTAGGCTAGTGGCGAATAGGTTCACAAGAAGAGAAGACATAGGTTTCACAGAAACGTTCTCACCTGGACACAAGGTGAAGAAGATGGTGAGTATCCTCACCTATGTCATTGATGGGCTGTTGGTTTGGAACAACAGGAAGAGGATGGAAAGGTTTACATCTCAACTCAGTGAGGAGTTCGAGAGGAAGGATCTCAGCCTTACACAAAAGATCCTTGGGATGTGTATAATCCAAGAAAAGGAAAGAAACTGGTTAAGGGTTTCTTGGGCAATGGATGTTCTCAGCAGATTTGTGAGTAATCCCGAAAAGAAGCATTGGCTTGGGATGAAGTGGTTGCTGAGGTACTTAAAGGCTCAGTGGCAGCCAGTGGTACCACTCATAACAACCTGGGCAGAATGCATAGCGGCTATGGAAGCCATAAAGGAGGCTATGGGGTGCAAAGGGTTGTTAGACGAGTGGGAGGTCCTAAAAGAGCAGGTGGTGGTATCTTTGGATAACCAAAGTGCAGGGCACTTATGGAGGTATCCGGTGTTCCATGAGGGGATGAAGCATATGGATGTTCGGTATCATTACATTCTGGAAAACGGCACGAAAGGATGCATTCATATTGACAAGAAGACCACGGAGAAAAGTCTTGTAGATTTAGGCACCAAGCTTCTACCTCTAAGTAAGTTCAATCATTGCTTTGAACTACTTAGGATTGGATTTGGTTAATTGGTAACTCAAGATGAGTTTGGATCCCGAAGCTTTCTGCACAATGGTTCAGGTTTTTTGAACACTTAGACAAAGGTAGAGATTGTTATTATTTGTCTAAGTTTCAAACATGTCCAAACATGGTCTAAGGTTGGTTAAACTCCAAACTAAATGTCGAATATCAAAGTTCAGCAAGTCTAATAGCTACACACATATGTGTGCTCAAGTTTTGAGCATGGGAAGGTCATGCACACTACTGTGCAAACTTCTGCACACAGGTGGAAGTGTGTGCACTGCAGCAGAAGGCAGCAGCATCAGGTCTGGGCGCACCACGCACGCCCAGCGCCGTGCCTCATAGCATGCACACCATCAGGGACAGCCCCAGCACCGTACCGCCCATGCCCAACACCGCACCATCCAGGCACACTGCTGCACACATAGGCAGCAAGCTTCAAGGCCCTCCAAAAGTGTGTGCGCAAGTCCAAAACGCACAGCACCACTTAGGAAAGTAATGAAGGGCCAAGATTGAGCAATGACCAAGATCAAAGAGAGGAGAATGAATCTCAAGAATGTCCAAGAATTGAGAGGCTATAAAAGGGGTTCTCAAGGCCTCATTTCATAAGAGATATACAACACACATACAAGAGAGATTTGTGACATTGTGAGATCATTGTAAACACTTAGAGAGAATTGTGTAGAGTGACAAACACAAGAGGGACTCTTTGTTAGGCTGGTTGTAAAGAAGAGAGGATAGTATAGAATTGATAGAAAACTTTGTAATAGGACTATCACTTTCTAGTTCTCTTCTTGTTTCTTCAAGAACTTGGATTCTTGAAGAGAATTGCTGTAACTTTGTAAGAACCATTGAGATAGTGCAGAGAGTTCAGAGGAACTCACGGGGACGTAGGCACATTTTTGAACCTCGATAACAGTTGCTTGTCTTCTTTTCTTTCTTTGATTTTCTGTTCTTGTGTTCAATTACTGTTTTTCTTTCTACAAGTCATTCAAGACTTGGGTGTTTGGAAGATCACCACCTGGGCATCTTGTCAAGGTGATTTCCAACAGCTGTGCTACAACTACCACGTTAAACTTTGGGCGTAATCACCTGGCAATAAGAGACTCACCTTCTATGGGGTATTCCACTCCATCATCATCATTAGCATCGACCAACTCGAGCATCTCATCACTATCATCTTCACTCTCAGTCATCACCTCCCTAGTGTCATGTATAACCATCACCCGCTTATTTAGACATTGAGACACGATGTGCCCTTAACCCAAACATTTAAAACATTTATTATCTCTATTCCTTAAAGGTTGGAAATCTACCTTGAGGTTGTTCTTGCTAGTTCCCTCATCTTTCCCCTTAGGTGGTTCAACCTTCCCCTTTCTTACAACTCGATCATTTCTATCCCACTTTGGTTTCCAAGGAGTGCTAGAAACTAAAGTATACCTTGCTACCCTCTTTCACTTTATCTACCTCTCCACCTTCATAGTCATGTGCACTATGTCTTCTACCTCCACATAATACTGCAACTCAACTACATTGGCTACGTCCATATTCAAACCACTTAAAAATCTGGCCATTGTGACCTCTCGATCCTCTTCTACATTAGCCCGAATCATAGCCACCTCCATCTCCTTACGGTAATCCTTTACACTCTTAGACCCTTATGTAAGGTTTTGTAATTTTTGGTAGAGGCCTCTATAGTAGTGGCTAAGTACAAATCTCTGCCTCATGAGAGCTTTCAAGTCACCCCATGTTTCTACAGGTCTCTCATGATTCCTCCTCCTATTGGTCACTAATTGCTCCCACCAAATAATTGCATAATCAATGAACTTAATTACCACCAACTTCACCTTCTTCTCCTCTGAATAATTGTGACAATAAAAAATCAAATTTATTTTCTTATCCCACTCTAAATAGACTTTGGGATTATTTTTACCTTGGAAAGATGGTATTTTCATTTTGACGCTCCCAAAGTTCCTATCTACCCCATCTTGACCCCTTGGATTTCTCTTAAGTCCTCTTCCACGCCTACCTCCTCTAGGTCTACCGATCCCACCTATTCCAACTTCAGATGATATGTCTTCCTCATCCTCATCATCTTCTTCGTTCTCATACTCATTTTCAACGCTAGGCTCACGTCTCCTCCTATCTCACCCACCTTGCAGATTTCTAATCACTACCTCTTGCTGATTCATCTTATCCCTCACCTCCCCCAACACCAAATTCAGTCGTTCAAATTGTTTTTGCATGGCCTGCAACACAAAGAATGAATTATCCATCTCTTTCTTAGGTGTTGAGTCACTCTTATGAGACATTTTTAATGCGTTGCACAGCAAGAATGTTAGTGATAAAACCTCACACACTCCATTATGTGTTTACGCTAAAATATTGTTACTCTATTCATGTTTTACTCTTTTGGCCTTTTCCAATACTATTCTCACCCACTCTTGCCTTTTACCTCACCTGTTTTCCCTTTCAAGTTCTTTAAGAACTAGTTGAATTAAATCAAGACACAACGTTGTATTATTCCAACCAGCAATAGATTCAAGAAACAATAAAGGAATAAAATGACACGGATCTCAAAGAATTTGTACGAGGAAAAGAGTAATTAGGAAACAAGATACTAAAGATGATATATTCAACTCCTTTGAAGATAAAGAGTAATCAACACCAAATCACTTCAATTTTCGGATTACAAAGTATATTAAACAGCTAGTTCTAAAATTTCCTTTTTTTATAACTATGCAGCAATTCTTGAATACGCTGCCTTCTTTTTTATTTTTTAAAGATAGATTCGGTCATAAACAGTAATAATAATTGCAATTTTCGAAAAAGATTGATCTGATTTCAACAACAAGAAACATAAATAGAAGAAATCAAAGCAAAGATTATATATCTGGAAATTAAAGCAAAGATTTGTGTAATCTATTAAAAGATTTGTAGATCTGAATTGTTGAATCAAGTATATGAGTAATCAATTGTGAAAATCATATATCTGAATTCAAACACACGAAATTAACAAGAATGAAGAAGGAATCGCAGATTAGAATAAACCCAAGAACACGCCTATGACAAAACCCAAATGCAAGAATTAAAAAGGATAAATTAGACCTGATTTGGAGCTTGAGCTCTGATACCAAATTATGCGAACCCGTAAGATGGAAATCCCTTGAACCCACAATCAACTTGAAACTTACCCAATAAGGCCAAGAATCAAGTCAATATAATCTAGACCCATTGAAATCTTGTTCCAAGAACCTAGATTCGGTGAGAACGCCATAAACGATTTGCCTTTGATAAATTATTAGTTCAATCAAGAACAAGTAGAGAAAACTAAAAATTCTCTATGAAGAAAACTTCATTCACATTTAACTTTTTTTTAAAAATGCGGTTACAAGTGTTTTTGACCCCTCCATGAAACCCTAGGTCCAAATAAGGCCTACATCAATTAAAAGACATGGGCTAAACATCTTCAAGCCCAAAACATCCTAAACTACACGCTTATAGCTAATAAAAGAAGTCCACTTAATGAATTAAATAGGCACAAATGCCTACAACCATAGAAACATAAAATAGGCTTACACACCTATACTTAATGAAATAAAAAGTCTACACAAAACTACTAGGCTATGTCACCCTCCTCTGTAGCTTGTATCACATGGATTAAAGCTGGTTCTTCTTCTTTCAAACCCATCTTGAATGTTGGGGTCTTGCTCAATAAATTTACAAACTTGACCGAAGTGGATTGCACCAATCCTTGCATTGCTTCCTTGATCTTCTTAGCTCTTGACCTTGTGATTGACCCATCTAGACTTGCAAGGGATCTTTAAGACTCGGTCCACCATGGTGCCCATCATAGTTGGTTAGAGGTCATGATAAGCATGAAGAATCACTCACTAGTTGTATTCACATGGTTAGTAGAAAAACCACTCACTTATGCAAGACACAATTATGATTCAACTTTCAAGAATGGTTAGGTAACCAACAATCAGACAAAGTCATTTAATTCTTAGGTGACAAAGTGTAAGAATAGGCCAATGTATATATTATTGGATAGTGTTAGAATGAGGTTGATAGATAGACTGCACAAGAGGTTTGGTTTGGTTGCTACTTGGTTGAAAGATAAAAAGGTACTTACACCCTAGATTAAAGGGAAGTTAAATAAGATAATCCAATCAACACATAATTGCAAGTTTATTACATGTGCATATGATGAATACCAAATCATGGAGAATGATAAGCTATTTGGATTAAATTTGAGAGATAAAATTTGTAGTTATGACTACTAGTTGAAAAGTGGATTACCTTGCAAATATGCAGTTATCTACATTACACACAACATAAGAGAGATAAGGTGAAGGACTATGTCCATGAGTACTTCAGTATGAAGACACATATAGAAGCTTACAATAAGATCATCCATCCATTGCCTAATGTTGACATGGCTCCATATAGCATTGATGAAGATATACAAGCTCCACTATTCGAATTGATGCTTGGAAGGCCTAAAAAGAATAGAAGAAGAGAAACTGGTGAGCCTGCTCCATCAACTGTGAGGAGTAGATTTTGTACAGTTTAATGTACTATTTGTAATCAATTGGGCAACAATCAAAGAACTTACTTGAGATCTACTGTAAGGAAAATGAGAACTAACACTAGAAATTTAAATGGAGAGGTATACTTCACTTGTTTTGAATATATACATATATCCATTTATTTTTTCAGATAGTGTTGCTAACATATATAATTCGTTACCAACATCAAATTACCTTTGTAGAGGACTGTTTCGGATGCTTGAACAACTGTTATGGTTGTTAATGCTGGTGAATCTATTGGTGGTGGTGGTGGATATGGCACAAGTAAGGGTGGTTATAGGACTACTAGTGGTGGTAGGACTACTGGTGGTGATGGTTTTGGTGGTAAGGTTGGTTCTATTGGTAGGGGTGGTGGTAAGGCTACTTCTTATGGTAGAACTGGTGGTAGGGATGGTTTTGGTGGTAGATCTAGCGGTAGGTTTGGTTCTAGTGCTACATCTCCTGGTATGGTTGGTTATGCTCATACTTCTGTTAGAGGTGGAACAACTGTGGTATGCTGCAAGGACTAATTAGTTGGTATGAGATTTGTTTTATAATGTGATGAGAATTGCAAGCATTATATTTGCTTTAGTAGCTACAGATAATGGATCTGGTGTTGTTGGTAGATCTATTGCTGGAGATGGTGGTCCTATTAATAGAAGTAAGGTACTAATGTTGAATATTTATAACTTTGTTATAGAACTTTGGCATGAAATCTTATGGATATTTTGGTTCATTGCAGAGAAATAATATTAAAGCTTTAAGTAGTGCTCAGAGTACCCCTCCCACTGGAGTCACATATGCAACACAAAAAAGCATGAGTGAAAGACCTTGATATGGGTTACTATTTTGTGGGTTGGTTCAGAATTGGATTTGATGTAGATGTTCTTGTGGGAATATTTTTTTAGTTTTGATTATGGCACTGTGATTATAGATATTTATCTTCTTGTGTTTGATTGTGGATAATTTAAGATAGTTTGTGGATGGATATGGTATTTAAGACAAGTTGTAATTTATCTGTTGTGGATCTTACTTTAACTGGATTGAAATGTTGTAATTGGAGATAGGTTTTGAAACTTTTGAGATGAAATAGAGCTTTATGTACTGTTCTTCACTTTCTTTTGTATTGATGTTGTTGCTTCCTTTGTATTATATCCATATGAGGACCGCTTTTAGTGCAAAGTTGATTAAACAATTCAACACCGTGGATATTGAGAGGAACAATATATAATAAATTTGTATTGTTCTTATTGATTCAACACATTGATTACATTGAGGGACTGACATTATAACTTTCTTTTTCTATCTTTTCATTAACAAAGCAAACACTAACACAAAAATGAGAGCATTACAAGAGAGAAGAACAGTTGCAAACATTTTTCTGGCAAAAAATGCATTGTCAATTCAACGAAAGGTGCACACTCACTAGTCCAAAGTCCCCCTAAACCATTGAATTTCTCTAAGCATTTCATTATCATCTTGAGTGCTAGATCTTGCACCATGGTAATTGGTTGACAAACACCAATCAAAGTATTTGCATTTCATACCTTCACAAGAATAATAAAATTGTTTATGTTTTTTTTTTTACTCTGAAATTCTCACACTAACTCTCACACCACAATTGCATTATCGATTTATGAAAGTTAGTTCCCTACCAGCTTCAGCTTCATTGACGTTGACACTGAAAGAATACATTTCCACGTAGTTGTACAAACAAATATCAAAACATATTCACTCAAACATTTCATCAAACACATAACAAATAAATGTAACAAAGCACCCCAAAAGCACAACAACCATTGTCGAAATTCCCTTATTCCCAAATCCAACGAACTTTAAACCACTATAATAAAACTGAATAAAAGTACAGTCAAAATTAGCAAAGAAGAATAAAGTTTAAAGTAAAACCCAATCAAACACAAAACAAGTCAAAATAAAAACCAATAAACCTAAAACCCAATAAAATAAACTCAGTCAACCAAAAATCTAACACGTGAATGTAAACCTAAAATGAAAACTGACTGAAACTCGTTCAACAAAAATGAGGAAGAAGAGAAAAGATTAAACAATAATTTTTTTTTTTTTTGCGAAAATGGTTAAGAAGATGGAGATGAGAAAATCCACAAACACCAAGTCAATCGATGAAGATAGGAATGATGGAGAACTGCAGAGTTCTTACTAGAGTTAGAAAAAGAGAAAACTTTACTTCTGAGAGAAACAAGCATAGATTGACGATGAAGAAGTGGAGATCAAAGAGTATTAGTGTTGAAATGAAGTTGTTGATATATTCGAAGTTGAAGAAGATGAGATTGAATTAATGTTTTCAGATTTAGGTTAAAAGATGATATATAAATGTTAAAACAGTAAAATGGGAACAAGATTTGAATCGCTTTTAAATTAATAGAGAGAAAATTTAGGTTTTCAATAAGTTTTACTGAGTTTATTATTTTCCAAAACTTGAGACTAAGTGCATGTTGGTTAAAACTTTTCAAACAACTTATGCTGTCAAAAAGTAGAAGTTATGTCAAACATATTTGTTTTTACCTCTTTTTTATGAATCAAAAGTTGAAAACAACTTGAAAAAAAAATCTTATTTAGGCCCAAAATTAGAAGTTAGGTTTTGTAACTTTTAATCCCATAATCAGTTTTGACACTATTTATGTTCCTAAATTATCTTTGTATGGTAAATGTATTTAAACCATTGCCACTATATAAATCACCATCCATTCTTTTTAATCAAATTTTAAATTTAACAATGATGCATCCATTATTATTATAACATTGAGATTATTATTTAATAAAAACATTATTTTATTTATTTAATAAAATAATAATATTATTAATTTAACTATTTTTAAATATTACTATTTTAATTATTTTTATTTTATTATAAATAAAATTAATAAATTTATATTGTATAAATAATAAAGTTAATTTGATGAAAGAAAGACCTCCAAATAGTCAAATAGTATTCATATACCCTTCTTAGTATTTTCAACATATAAAAACAGTTTTACAACTTATTTACCATAATTCGACAACACTTTTAACATAATTTTTATCGAATAACAAATAATTTTTAAGTCCACAACACTTATACCTAAAGCGATTTTAGAATCATTTTTGAGTCCTTACAACAAATTAGAAACTAAGCCAAACATGCTCTAAGTGTTCATTTAGGACTGCTTAAGAAAACAACTTATCACTTAACAGTATCATATTATAATTTGGTACTTAAATTATTTTTAAAAAATAAGCAGTTTTAGTTTTTGGGTAATCTTACTTAAAATTGAATGTAAACTATAAAGTTTTTTAGTAAAAAAATGTTAAAATCAACTTAAAATTGTCAAAATGACCAAAAAAAACTTATTAAGGATACGTTTCTTCTCCCCGTTTGGTATATTGATTTTTCAACCTAATTTTGATTAGTAATTCATATTAAAATGGAAGTGATGCACACCAGCTGAATTTAGCATTTGGAACTGATTTCAGGCCCAAGTGCATGTGAATACACAAATATGCATATGATGGGCTTTATGGTTCTCAACTTTGAATCAATCATTCGATTTTATTATACCTTTTGTATACATTTAAGGTGAGGGCAATTAATTTAATATCACTATTCTTTTGGTATTGTTTGTCTTTTATCTCTTTTTAAGGTACTGTTTGTAATACATATATTTGTAAAGTAAGGGTAAAGAAATAATTTAATAAATATGACATAGATTTAAAATAATATATATATATATATTTAAATGTGGAAGGTTTATTTTTTATAAAACAATTAAAAAAAAATTCGGCATCATCCTAAAGAAGAATAATAAGAAGAAGAAGAAGAAGAAGAAGAAAAAGCTGGGGTTATCCAGAAGAAAAAAAAAGAGAGGAGAAGTAATGCATTTAAAACAATATGCCAATTCGTGGCAATTTCAGGGGGGGGGGGAGGTGGCTAACTATGCTTGTAAAAAAAATTTGGAATATCTATATAAAACTTTAGTTTATTTTATTAATTACTTACCAAATCTTGTTTGGTTTTTCTTCCACTATGATTCAAATTACTCTATTTCTTTAAACACTTGGGGACTGAAAGAAAGGTTGAAAAAGCAAATTTTTGAAGGGGTTTACGAGAGAATTTTATAGAAAGTCATAGGAAGCTCTAAGAAAAATAGAAGGTAATAACGTAAAGTTTAATTTTGAAATTTAGCATACATGAAATTTCCAGGAATTCAAAGTGAGAATTTTCAAAGGGGGTGAATTATGAAGAATTGAAGAATAAATTAGAAATTTAATATAAATATTATATTAGGTGTTGACGATCAACAACCAGAGAAAATTGCTGAAAGGAACAAGAAAGGCAAGGAGGTGATCCACGGGTAGCTCTAAGTGCTACGTGGTGAGTTAGATTTACTTTAAGTAATATAGATAAATACGAAATATCTAGTGATAATATTAGAATAAATTATTAGCTTATACTTTGGTGGTAGATGAAAAATTGATCGATAGGAATATTGAATGTGTAGAAAATTATTATATAAGAAGTAATATTATTAGAATAATGAGTTGATTTAATAATGAAGGTGATAGATGAAATTATTGACGAGTTATGGTTGATAAATTGATGTGATATATGAGGAGAAGAAATTAGTGAAATTGATCAAATAGTAATTTGAGAAAAAGCATGATAACTAAATTAAATATCTAAATACATGCTTGTTTTTATATTATTCTTCTTATGCATATTTCATATCATTGTTCATATGCATATGCATAAAATAAAAGAACCGGGAGGTGTCCGGTCTAAACGCAAAAAACCGTGACAGCCAGTATATGTTAGAAATAAAATAACCGAGAGGGGGGCGGTTTAAGATAAAAACATGTCAACATGTAGAAAGACGTTCCCTAATAATAATTCATGCATTGCATCTGTTTTAAATATTGATTGTATTACTGAAATGTTGAAGTGTTGTTTATTATTGTAAATTTATTTATAGATGAATGAGTCTCATAGAGAGACAGTTATGGTGAGAAAGAAACATGGAAGTACGATATGATAAGAACTATCTAAATGGTAGACTATATTCTATTATCACGTTATATGAGATATAAATGATTAAATATTAAAAGACTATTTATACAAATTGAATACTTCTAGCAAATTTAATCCACTGAGCTTGTGAAGCTCATCCCTCATTGTACAATGATTTCAGGTAGCATGAAGGACAAATAGTTTAGTGAGTTGAGATTCAGACGAAATCATTATCTGTAAGCCACGTACATCTCCACACCCTCAAACTAATGAGAAAATAAAATGAAAATTTATTTGTAAATATTCATGCATATTACGTTGTATAAAATGTTTAAGTCAATATCATAATGATGTATCTCCCTTGTTGAGGGTTGAGGATTGATGAATTTTTTTTTTTCATCTGTTGGTGCTATTTTTCTTGTTGCATATATGTGTCATACTGGAATTTTCAAAATGTGACAACACTGTCTTTGGGGTGGCCAACTTGGGATGGGTCGTTACATTGTTTTAGTAATTTATCAGGTGAAGGTTTTAGTAAAATTGTGTTGTGATACATCTCAGGTTTTGTCAAAAGAAGATACTGAAACCTAAACTTGTGCAAGAGCATGATGGATAGAGGGGAATGGCCTCCTCTCATGGTTGTATTTGATCCCTTATAAGGGTATGTGCATGTAACATCTGTTATGGAGTATTCTATTAATTTGCTTTGCATGTTTCAATCCTTACCTTAAGTGTGCTTGATTCAATGTAACAAGTTCACCGTACAGCCAAATAGATCTATAAAAGATTTAACAATAATCACAAAATATGTTGGAGATGTCGATTACTTGACAAACCGCGAAGATGATGAAAGTGACAGCATGATGACCCTGCTTTCTGCTGCCGATCCTTCAAAAAGCCTTGTCATTTTTCCTGACAAGCGTAGTAATATTGCTCGATTTGTTAATGGCATCAACAATCACACCCTGTAAGTTCATCTTTGTTATTGAACATATACCTTTTATCTTCTGATATATAGTTTATATCTCCCGTTTAACAGCCTCAAAAAAATCTTTCAAATACAGTTGTCCATATTTGAGACTTAGCCTATTCTACCTAGATATGTCTATAAACTAAGACACATTAGGTGGGTAAGTTGTTCATTATTGACATTTTTTTTTCGTGTTGGATGGTTAAGCCCTTTAGAATTGAGTTTTTGGCTAGTATAAAGGATCAATCAAATATTTGTTGGTTTCATCACTGTTAACAAGGGAATTGCAGACTAGGTAAACGGCTGGAGCATCCTCGTATTAAACATTTTAAACAAAAATCAATAGGCTTATTTTAATGCATTAAGAATAAATACTTTGCCATATATTTGTTCCTCTCATGTGAAAAATGTTACATGAAGCTTTCCTTTTTGTTTCAATAAATTATCTGATTTTATATTCTCATTTACATTTGAGAAACTTTTACGAGAGAAAACATTAATCACTTTGATTTAATCTAAGAAAATATTACCTTTTGATGCAGGGATGGCAAAAAGAAGCAAAACCTAAAATGTGTGAGATACGATGACAATGGAGAATGTTGGGTTTTGTTGGTTGCAAAAGAGATATGCCAAAGGGAGAGAAATTGTATTATGATTACAATGGATATGAACATGAATACCCAACTGAGCATTTTGTCTAGCCTTTGTTGTTACATATCACTTTTGGTTATTGATCTTCACACCAAGATCGATGGAGGTTTTTGGCAATTAAAAAGCTAATTATTGTAACGACCCATCCCGGGTTGGCCACCCCTAAGACAGTGTCATCATATTTTTAAAATCTCAGCACGACACATATGCAACAGTAAAAATAATGCTAACAAAAGTTCTTTTACATCAATCCTCAACCCTCAACAGGGGAGATACATCAATCTGATATTGACTAAACCTAATATACGACGTAAAATGTATGAATATTTACAAAAAAAAATTATTTTTCATTTTCTCATTTGTTGTGGCTTACAGAAAAAAAAAATGATTTCGTCTAATTCTCAACCCACCAGACTATTTGTCCTGCCTGATACCTGAAATCATTGTACAATGAGGATGAGCTTCACAAGCTCAGTGAATTAAATTTACTAGAAGTACTCAATCTGTATAAATAGTCTTTCAATATTAAAATCAATTATATTTTACATAACTTGATAATAGCATTCTACTAACACTACAATATCATAAGTCTCATTCTCTATCAATCTTTTCTTCTTATTTGTTGGTTTACCTCCAAACCATTAATTATCTCTTAATTACCTCGTAATGAGGTTCACATCATAAAGTCTGCCATTTAGATAGTTCTTATTACCATAACTGTCTCTCTGTGAGACTCATCCGTCTATAAATAAATTCACGATAACACACCACACATCAGCATTTCAATAATGCAAGCAATAATTAAAATATATGCAATGCATGAATTATTATTATGGGAATGTCTTCCCACATGTCGACATGTTTTTATTATCTTAGACCGGCCCCCTTCCGATTATTTTCTTTACAGCTTATCTCGGCTGTCACAAATTTATTTCCAGCATATACTGGCTGTCACGGTGTCCCTTTTATTTCCAGCCCACATCGACTGTCACGGTTTTTCAATTAGACTTGCTCCTTCCCGGTTCTATTATTTTATTTAATGCATATGCATATAAACAATGATATGAAATATGCATATGAATAGAAATATAAAAACCACACGAATTCAAAATATTTAAATTAACTATCATGTCTTTCCTTAAATTATTATAAAATTTTCACTGAATTCCTCTCATCATAAATTATATCAAATCATCCATAAAAACTTGTCAAGATTCATTAAATTTCATCTCCTCATAATCCGTATCAAAACATCAACCATAATTCATCAAGAATTTCACTCATCGTTTTTATTATTAAATCAACTTATTATTCCAAAAATATTATTTCTCACCTAATAATTTTTTACATGTCCAAAATTCCTATCATACCTATAAATCAAATTTTTATCTACCACCAAAGCATAAGCTAATAATTTAATTAATATTATCACTAGATATTTCGTTTTTATTTAGATTACTTAAAGTAAATCTAACTTATCACGTAGCACTTAAAGCTACTCGTGGATCACCTCCTTGCCTTTCACGTTCCTCTCAGAAATTTCCTCAAGTTGCTTACCGTTAACACCTGATATAATATTTATAGTAAAATTCTAATTATTTCTTCAATTTGTTATAAACCACACCTTTTGAAAATTTCCACTTTGAATTCAAGAAAATTTTATGAATGCTAAAAATTCAAAAAATAAACATTTCGTTATTACTTTCTGTATTTCTGATAGCTTCTCGTGATTCTCTATGAAATTTCGTAGTAAACACCTTCAAAATTTCGCTCTTTTAACCTTTCTTTTGGTCCCCAAGTATTTAAAGAAATAAAAAAATTTAAAGAAAACTAAACAAAATTTGGTTAAACATAAATTAACGTTTATGTTATATATGTATAAGTAAAAATTGTAACTTAACAGAAACTGCAACTTTCAGCATATTACAAAGCCTCCACGTTTCAAAAACTTGGAGGACATGCATGGTTCTTTTAAACAAATTTGGCAGCAGGTGACACCTGTTGCCACACATTGGCTTCTTTTTTTTTTTTTTTAAATTTCTTTTCTTCCATTCTTTTTGAAATTTTTTTCTCTCTTTTTTCTTTTTATACCGGACATGTCCATATTTTTTCTTTTTTTAAAAGAATTATTTTATTCAATACTAAATCTTTCGCATAAATATATTATTTTAATTTTATGTCATATTTATTAAATTACTTTTTTTTACCTTTACTTTACGATTACAGGTATTACAATTATACACACAACATTGCTCGTCCTTACTTCAATAGTTCTGTGATTTGTTGAACTTAGCATTTTCAGAATTAATTTGAGACACGCACGAAAGGGTTCTTAATTCATTTACAGCTAGATGCCTTTCCATGTTCAGGTCTTTAATCCTTGTTTTTGCACAAGCTATTTCCTTAATGATGTCGAAGTATGTATTATAAAAGAATGCTCTTAACATGATATAACATGAACCATTTCTTAGCAGAAAGAATGTTCTTTTGAAGTTCTACTAAATTACACAAAATGTGATGATCTTGATTATTGGCTTTTGAAATTTGTTTTAAGATTTGAACTCCATCATTCATATTTTCACTTGAGAAAGATTTCTTAATCATTAAGGCGGTATTGGAGTATTAAAGAATAATTTCATAGTTGGTTGGAATATTTACTAGATGTAAAAAAATTTGACATATAAAAAGTATTGAAATTTTGGAAATAAAATAATATTAAGTATTTTTAAATATTTGATGTGTGCTAGAAAAATATATATAGTAAATATGATAAATAAAATTAATATAGATTTCAAATTTTAACTCAAAACAGAAAATAATTACAAATAAATTGTATCTAAACAGTTTTTAAAATAAGATTATCCAAATAACATTTTATTATTTTTTGTTTTGAAATAGTTTTTGAGTTATAATTATTCAAAAAAAATCAAAAAACTATTTCAATTTTATTTTCAAAAATTAAAAATAAAAAACTATTACCCCAAACATACTATAGTTTTGATGAATTTGTTTGAGGAAAAAACAGGTACACAAGACATTTATGCAAATTATAATCCAACCCTTATTTGAGAAGTCAGCGGAGGTAACTTTTTTTTAATCTTCACAAACGAGAGAGTGTGGGTTCGAACCTTTGTCCATAAACAAATGATAAGGGAGGTGTTCATTCATCAATACGCTAAGGCAAGACAAGGGATGGGGAGGCTTCTTTTGAAAATTCACTCAAAAATCATTTCCAAATTATAATCACTCTCACTTAAAGCTGAATCAAACAAGTTTTAAGTTATAATTATTATTAAATTTAAATGATATAATTGTATTTTAAACTAAACTTAATTATTAAGGGTTTTTTTTTTTTTTTTTTTGTCTTTTCAATTTTTCTCCTCATTTTCTATCGGTTACCGATTAGAATCAAACAATCCCTAAACCAAGAATATCAAAACCCCAAGTCCCTCATCGGCAGCCCTCATTGGTCACCCATCTGCTGTGGCAACAAGCCATAGGTGGTGGAGGCAGCACCCATCATCGATCTCCAGCGACCAGCTATTGCACCGGTGTGGCTATTCTCTCTCTCCTTCTCTCTTATTTGATTTTGAATCTAGAATAGCTAAAACTGATTTTATCTCTGATCTTCGTTCTGTATGATTAGTTAGAATGCATGATAGTATTTATATTAATTGAATCTATTCAATGCCAAAGTTTTCTGGGTGTTTCGTTACCTTATTCCAAGTCTGTGATGCCTAGACTTTGTACATTGGCTGGGTGTGACGTTAAAAGTAGCAGAAACGAAGCTTGCTGTTAATTTGGTGACTAATCGATTGGAAAGTGTTTAAGAAGATTTCTTTGGGGGGGAGGAGTTCAAGTATGACTTGGTGAAATAGGATGTGGTTAAACAATTGTTGGAAAAAGCTAAGTTTGGGGTGGAGCTTGATGGGTGGATGTCTTTGGTTGGGAGGGGGGGGGGCTATTTTAAAATCACTTTAGAATCCCTACAGTAGAATAAGAAACTAAGGTTTTAAGGGTTCATTTGGGATTGCTTAAGGAATCAATTTTTTCACTTAATAGTATCATAATATAATTGGATACTTAAATTATTTTTAAAAATAAAAAGTTTTAGTGTTTGGATAATCTTACTTAAAATTGTGTGTAAACTATAAAGTTGTTTGGTAAAAGAGTGCTGAAATCAATTTAAAACTGTCAAAATGACAAAAAGGGTATTGAGGATCTGGTTTCTTTTCTCAGATATGTGAAGGTCGAGAGTACTTCACACGACGGGAGATCACACGACCACGAGCTTAATATACATGGATGGACACCAATATGACTCAAAAGCTTAAGCTCAAGAGTCTTTGGCCCAAACCATATATATAATTTATTCTTAATTTTTATTTCTTTAAGATGTGGGATAACTCACATGTGTATATTCTAACAAATCTTCCTCTCACGTATGAGTTATATACCAAACTCCCCCTTGAATATAACCACCTCCATAGGTGAGGCAAACCATGGGAGTCCTCATGGAGCAAACAACCGTGGGCTCACAAACGCTTCTCATACTCAACCACCGGGCGTTATCGTGGAAGTCAAACGATCGTGACCAACTTGACTCAAGCTCTGATACCAATTTATTAAGGTCAGGAGTACTTCACATGGCGGGAGATCACACGACCACATGCTTGATATACATGAATGAACACCAATATGACTTAAAAGCTTAAGCTTAAGCTCAAGAGTTTTTGGCCCAAACCATATATATAAGCTATTCTTAATTTTTATTTCTTTTAAATGTGTGATAACTTACATGTGTATATCCTACCAGTTTGGTATATTGATTGTTAACCTAATTTTGATTAATAATTTTTCGAAACATATTAAAATGGAAATTAATGCGTTGAACTTATATATTTATATATTATATGTTTATTTTTAATAAAATATTCTTAAAAATCATAAGTAAATTATTATTTTATGAACAATATAATAATTAGATAATGTTTAATGAGCTGGTATACATTGTTAGGATTTTTGTACCAAGCTTGAATCTGAACAATTTATCAAACTTGACAATTATCTTCAACTGTTATTAACACAAGAATTTCCTTGACAATTAGCATTCCAGTAGACTATTAAGTGCAAATTCCCTCTTAAGAATGCCAATCGAAGTGAAACACAACTGAACCAACTCAATTGCAGATTTGCAATGGCTCAATGAGCCAATAGCTGAGAGACTTGAAAAGCAAATTATTCCTCTGCCACTTAAGAAATTTAATAGTTTTTTATAGATAAATCAAAGACCATTTAGAGGGAGGAATGGATAAATCGAAAATTTTAAAGAAGCAAAAGAAAGCAGTCCATCATGGATCATCATCCAAGAACAGAGAAGAAGATAGTGTTTCATCATAGAAGAAGATAAGAAGATAGATTTGAGAGATTGTGTTTTGGTTTATCTATTTAAGTAAAAAGACAAGTACACAAGATATTTACCTCATCAACACAAATTATAATCCAGCCTTTATTTGAGAAGCCGGGGTAGGCAATTATTTTTATCTTTACAAATCAAGGTTCGAATCTTTGTCCATAAGCAAACAATGAGGGAGGTGTCCTTTCGTCATTGCGCTAAGGCAAGACAACGGATGGGGAGGCAACTTTTGAAAATTCACTTAAAATCATTTCCAAATTATAATCACCATCGCTTAAAGTGAAACAGTTATAAATTGGTTTGATTAGCTTATAAATAAAATCAAACAAATTTTAAGTTGTAATTACTATTAAATTTAAAGGATATAATTATATTTTAAACTAGATTTAACTATTAAGAGGTTTCCTTTTACGAAAAAAACTATTAAGGGGTTTCTTTGTCTTTTGCACTTTTTCTCCTCATTTTCCCTCAGTTACGATTAGAATCAAACAATCCCTAAACCAAAAATATCAAAACCCCAAGTCCCTCACCCATCGGCAGCCTCACTGATCACCCATCTGCCGCAGCAACAAACCATCGGTGGTGGAGGCGACACCCATCATCGATCTCCAGCTACCAGCTACTTCACCGGTGTGGCTATTCTCTGTCTCTTATTTGATTTTGAATCTTGAATTGCTAGAACTGATTTTATTTCTGATCTTCGTTCTGTATGATTAGTTACAACGCATGATTGTATTTATATTAATTGAATCTATTCAATGCCAAAGGTTGTTGGATGTTTCGTTACCTTATTCCAAGTCTCTGATGCCTAGACTTTGTACAATGGCTGGGTGTGACGTTAAAAGCAGCAGAAACTAAAGTATTTTTTATTAGAATAAACAAACATCTATTGTTTGTTTTATTATTTCATTTTGCTTATGGAGATTAAATATCAAATGTTGGTTCCATTGGTTTCAATAATTCATGGTATAGGAGTATTATAATTCTTTTGGATGTAGATTCAACTCTCTAGATATACCTTGTTAAGTCTACAGTAACAAAATAATTCTTAAAAGTGGATACCTACTTATTCTCATAAAAAACACTCTTTCAAGCCTATCGATTTACTTTATATCTATTTTCCTCATTCCTAGTTTGGTGACTAATCGGTTGGATATCGTTCAAAGAGGATTTTTTTTGGGGCAATCTGGGGGAGGAGTTCAAGTATCACTCGGTGAAATGGGGTGTGGTTAAACAATTATTGGAAAAACCTAAGCTCAGGGTGGAGTTTAATGGGTTTGGTTAGGAGGGGGGGCTATGGTGTAGGGGTTCTGGAAATGGATGCGGAAATGGTGGGATTACTTTTTTCCTTGTATTTCCATTTTGGTGGGCAATAGAGAAAGAATTCGGCTTTGGCATTATACTTGGTATGGGGACGCTTTTTTGAAAGTCCAATTTCTAGATGTTTTTGCTATTGTGAGAGATAAGAATGCCCTCATTTGTTCTTGCATTTTTATATGCGATGATGTTGTTTCTTGGGATGTTCTTTTTTTTGCAATGTCCATGATTGGGAGCTTGATATTGTTGAAAGTTTCTTGGAGGTCTTGTATAGAAATAGTCTACATGTGACAAGAGAGGATTTGTCTAGATGGAAGTCTCTTTTTCAAGATCCTTTTTTAAGAGAATCCATTGGAAGGTTCACCATTCACCAACTTCCCTTGGAGTCTTTGTGCCGAAGCCTCTTGGGAGAAGATACTTACTATTGATAATCTTCAAAGAGGGGGAAAGTGCTTGTTATTGTGTGTTATATTTGTAAAGTTTGCGCAAAGTCTGCGCTTCATCTTTTGGTGGAGTGCCCGTTGGTGGTTGATTCTGTGAAAGATGAAGTGTGGGCTTGGAGTGGTATACATGCTTCAAAGGAGTTAAAGAAGGCTTAGTCATTGATTCCATTCTCTATTTCTTGGGTTGTTTAGATCGAAAGAAATAGAAGGGGTTTTCCATGGTGAAGAGAGGCCTATTAATGTGATTAGAAATATATGGTTCAATACCCTTAGTTTTTGGTTTAAGAGAAATTTTTTTGGTAATGATGATAAACTTATAGATTTTTTGGAATTACTGTCGCGTAGATGGTTTTTGTACATGAGTTTCACTCCTTGGTGTTTTACTAATAGTACAATTGTCTTATAAAAAAAAAGGTACCTACTTTACATCGCAAAATGGTAACGAGATTTTGAAATTCTATGGAGAGTTAGGAACCCCATAAGAGATTCATGAACTGTGACCATGTTAGTAACCTTTTTTATAAGCAAAAAATTTATTAAAAAGCACCAAGAGGGTGCAACTCAAAGGCAAAGGCTAATTACAATGAATAAGCTCCACAAAATCTAGAAGATCATCAATATTTACAAAGACACTTCCTTTAAACAAAAAATTAAGAGTATTAAACCAGCTATCCCTAATATTTGCAAGAGGTCTTTCTATTCCATCAAAAGCCTTCCAGTTTCTTTCTATCCAAATAATCCATCAAATAGAGAGTGGAATTAAATCTAAAGGCTTCTTGACATCCTTTTGAGCCTTCAAACCACTCCAAGCCCAAATTTCGCCTCTTACAGAACTCGCTACCACCCAAGAGACCCCCATAACCTTATCTCCCATAGGCTCCTAGCTAGAGAGCACTCCATTAAAAGATGAAACACGGATTTAGCACATCCCCTACAAATAAAGCATCTATTAACAAAAACCTTCATCTCCTTTGGAGATTGTTGATAGTAAGAATTCTATCCCAAGAGGCCTCCCTCACAAAAAAACTTTCTTAGGAGCCCAAGTGGACCTAATTGCTTTATAAGGGAAGATAGAGTGATCATTTACAAGGGATTAATCAACAAGAATTTTGTAAAAATCTTTCACCTCAAACCCTTTTTTCGGGCTAGGACCCCATCTCAAGACATCCTCTCTCTCCACATCATTTCTAGAATTGTATAAAGAGTCCATGGACATCGCAACCTCCTCAGCTTCCCAATCATAGACATTACGAATAAAAGGTATAACCCAAGAAACACCTTCATTAGTCAAAGAATAACAACAGCGACTTCTTTATCTCTCACAATGCTAAAAATTTTCAGAAATTTATCCTTCAATGGAGTATTCCCACACCAAGAATCAAACCAAACACGAGTCCTTGCACCATTACCCACCGAAACTTCAACAAAAGGACGAACATCTTCCTATCCACTCTTGATCCGCTTCCACAAACCCACACCATAGGCATCCCAAGATGCCTTAGACATCCAACCATCCCTTTCCAACCCAAACTTGGCCTCCACTACTTTTCTCCACAAGTGATATTTTTCAATAATAAATCTCCAAAGCTATTTACCCATAAGGGCCTCATTGAGCAAGGATAAGGACTTAATACCAAGACCCTTTTTTCTAAAGGTTTTTTTAACCACATCCTATTTAAACAAATGGTATTTAAATTTCTCTTCCGAGTTGCCCCACATGAATCTCCTTTGTATGCTCTGTAATCTTTTCGCCACCGAATTAGTAATAGGGAATAGAGACATAAAGTAGATGGGAAGACTAGAGAGAGTGCTTTTAATAAGGGTGAGTCTACCTCCTTTCGAAAGATAGTGATTCTTCCATCCGGCTAGTCTTTTTTCAAATTTTTCTGCAATCAGATTCTAAATACTTTTGTCTTTGAATCTAGCTCTAAGGGGAAGACCAAGATAAATAAAAGGAAGAGATCCCACCTTCCATCCCAATAATCTAGCAAGGAAACGACAATTAAAAATTTCATCAAGGGGAATTAAATCACTTTTATCAAGATTAACCTTGAGACCCGAAACCGCTTCAAAGCAAAGAAGAATACACCGTAAGTGCAAAATTTAAGAGGCTTCTGCCCCACAAAATACAACCGTCTCATCGCCAAATAGAAGGTGAGATACATTCACACTACAACCATTCCTTCCTACTACAAACCCATCTCAATACCTTTCAATAACATCTTGCTGAATGCTTCCATAACCAAGGTGAAAATGAATGGAGGCAAAGGATCCTCTTGTCTAATACCTCTAGAAGCTTGAAAAAATCCCGACGGGCAACCAAATACCTTTCAATAACATCTTGCTGAAGGCTTCCATAACCAAGGTGAAAATGAATGGAGGCAAAGGATCCCCTTGTCTAATACCTTTAGAAGCTCGAAAAAATCCCGACGGGCAACCATGAACCAGATGGAGAAGGAAGTAGAAGACAAGCATTTGAGAATCAATTTGCACCATTTATCCCCAAATCCCATTTGCTTCAATAAATGAATAACAAAGTTCTAACAAACATGATCATACGCCTTTTCTATATCCAGTTTACAAGTAACTCCTCCCCCTCCATTCTTAAGCTGAGCATTTACAATTTTGTTCGCAATTAGTACGTCTTGGAAATCACCTCAAGATGCCCAGGTGGTGATCTTCCAAACACCTAAGTTTAGAATGACTTATAATAACACCGAAACAAAACAGGAATCAAACCAATCAAAGAAAGAACACAAGCAATTTGTTATTGAGGTTCGACAATGTGCCTACGTCCCCGTGAGCTCCTCCGAGCTCTCTGCACTAAATCAATGAGTTCTTACAATTACAACACCTCTTCAAGAACACGATCTAATCTTGATCTTAACACCGTTCTTGAAAAACGAAAGAAGAGAAAAAGAAAGTGATAAGGACTTGAGTTTCCCTGGAATTTTCCCCAAGAAAATTCCACTTACAAGGCCCTTGAATCCCCAATCTATACTATTCTCTTTCTAAATAACCAGCCTCTCTTGAATGAGTCTCTCATGTGTTTAGTGTCTTTGCACTCTCACACACCATGTGTTCTATTTCACACACATGTTCTGCACATTCACATCACCTGGATGCTCACCTCACATCATGTGTTGAATGGCTCCTAGATGACCCTTTATATAGGGCAATGGCTTCCTCATCCAATCTTGGAGATCAATCTCCACCCTTAGATCTCAAGAACCAAAGACCCATGGCTCTCTAAGAGTCTAAGTAATCTTGTGCGTTTTAACCATGCTCCACGCATCATCTGAAGTTGGTGGAAAAACTTGTCTCAGTGTGCCTGGCGCTGCGACCCAGAACAGGGCTAGCCGCGGTGCACAACAGGGCCACACTTCTCCAGGTTCTAGGCGTCGCGGCACAGCCTCTTTGAGGTGCGGCGCACACCTGTGCTTGAACCACTCTCCTTGCTGTGGGGTGAGGCGCGGACTGCCTGAGGTGCGGTGCACACTTCCAAACCTGATGCTGAACTTCAACCCGTTTAATCCTTGGACAAATACCAACAATCTCTACCTTTGTCTAAGCGATTAAACCCGAACCCATTGTGCAGAAAACTCAGGATCCAAACTCAATTTGAGTCATCATATCAACCGACTCCAATCCTAAGAAGTCTAAGGCAATGATTGAACTTGCTTAGAGGTAGAACTTTAGTACCTAAATCTGCAGGATTTTCTTCTGTTGGGACTTTGTCCACATGAATGCATCATTCCGTAACATTTTCCCAAATGAAATGATACTAAACATCCATATGCTTAGTCCTCTCATGGAACATCGGGTTCCTGCACAAGTGCCACGCACTTTGGTTATCCGAAGACACCACCACCTGCTCTTTTAGGACCTTCCACTCGTCCAACAACCCTTTGCACCACACAGCCTCCTTTATGTGTTCCGTAGCCGTTATGTACTCTGTTCCGGTTGTTGAGACTGCTACCACCGGCTGCATCCGAGCCTTCACGTACCTCAACAACCACTTCATCTCAAGCCAAAGCTCCTTTTTGGGATTACTCACAAATCTCCTGAGAAATGTCGGGTCTAGTGCTTATCATCATGGACATGATTGATCCAACCGCACTAGAGTAAGAGACTTTTTTCATTTCCTTCTTCTTCTCATCCGTTCTAGGACATTGTTTGCTGGAGAACTTGAAATGACCAGCAAAGGGAATCTTCATTGGTTTACTATCTTCCATAGAAAACTTGTACAATACCTTTTCTATGTCAGAAGACTGAGAAACCTTCAACTTGTTTCTCTCCATTTCCCGGATTATACATATCCCAAGGATGATGTGCATGGCCAAAATCTTTCATCTCAAACTCCTCACTGAGTTGAGACTTCAATTTTCCTATCCTCTCCATGCTGCTCCCAACCAGCAGCATATCATCAACATAGATGAGGATGATCACCATTTCCTCCACCTTGTGCCTCTTGTAGTACAAGCACGAATCATAGTAGCTCCTCATGAAACCCAAGCTAGTTACAAAGGAATCGAACCTCTTATTCCATTGCCGAGGTGATTGCTTCAGGCCATAAAGAGATTTCTTCAACTGGCACACCAACTCTCCCTACCTTCCTTCCTCATAGCCTTCGGGTTGCCTCATGTAGATGGTCTCATCAAGCTCTCCATGTAAGAATGCTGTCTTCACATCCATTTGCTCGATTTCCCAATTAAATTGGACCACGATTGCTAACACTATCCTTATCGTCTTGTATTTCACAACCAGTGAGAATATTTCGGTGAAATCTATGCCTTCTCTTTGTGTGAACCTCTTCGCCACCAGCCTAGTTTTATACCGGACTTCATCCCCTGGAGTGTTCCCTTCTTTGATCTTGTAGATCCACCTATAATCCACAACTCTCTGTTTTTCTGGTTTAGGCATCAATTCCCAAGATTTGTTTTTCCTTGAAGAATCCATTTCGTCTTCCATAGCTAGCTGCCACTTTGACGAATCCTTACATTCCATAGCATCCATGTAAGTTTCTGGTTCAACTCCTTTTGAATAATGAGCTGCTACATTAGCACCAGCAAAACCATATCTCAAAGGTGGTCTGACCACCTTCCTTTCCCGGCCCCTTGTGAGCTGATAGTCATTCTGACTTGCTGCATCATCCCCTTCTAGTTCAGTCTCCTCATGAATGTCCTGAGCTTGGCCTTCATCAATGGGCTCTACTTGGTCCGAACCCTCTTGCCATCCTTGCTCTACCTGAACTGAATTTTCCTTGATGCTATGCTCCACAAATTCCGGACTGGTTTGCTCACTATCCTCTGTAGGGTTAGTTTTCTTCAAATAGGGAAATAACAATTCATTGAAAATGACATCCCTACTTATTATGAGTTTTATTCCTTTTTGTTTTAAGGACCACAACCTATATTCCTTAACCCCATCACCATACCCTAGAAACACACATTTTCTAGATCTTGGACTAAGTTTATCGTCCTTTTGATGTGCAAATGCAACACATCCAAAAGTCTTAAGATTGCGTAACTCGGGTTTCCCACTCTACATCTCCATGGGAGTCTTAAGGTCTACAACTCTAAAGGGTGATGTATTAACCAAATATGTAGCAGTAGGCACAGTTTACCCCCAAAAACATTTGGTAAACCGGACCTAATTAACATGCACCTAACCTTTTCCATAAGGGTCCTATTCATCCTCTTAGCAACTCCATTTTGCTGAGGGGTTTTCACGACTGTTGTATGTCTTAGAATCCCATTTAATTCACAGAATTTATCAAAATCCTTATTAAAAAATTCTAAGCCATTAGCGGTTCTTAACACCTTAACTACCCTGCCCGTTTGAGTCTCCAGCAACTTTTTCTACACCACAAATTTATTCAAAGTATCTGATTTATTTTAAGCAAATAAACCCAAACCTTTCTTGAATAATCATCAATTAAAGACAGAAAGTAACGATTACCTCCCTGTGTTGGTGTTCTTGCTGGTCCCCAAAGATCCGCATGAATGTAGTCAAGAATCCCCTTAGACTTGTGCACTCCGGTGTTGAAGCTGACTCGATGTTGCTTCCCAAGAACGCAACTCTCACAGAAATCAAGTTTCTCTATCTTGTCACCATTAAGTAAACCATTCTTGCTGAAAACTTGCAGCCCCTTTTCGCTCATATGTCCCAAGTGATTTTGCCAAAGTATTGCCTTATCCATCTCAGCCATCAAGCTTGCTGCTTGATCCTTGATTTCTATCTCTCCGATCATCTCATAGAGGCCATCCTTTATTGCTGCTTTGATCACTATCAAAGATCCCTTGGTTATCTTGATCTTTCATCCCTCGGCTTTGTATGTGTACCTTATGGAATCCAGCTACCCCAATGAGATCAAGTTTCTTCTCAAATCCGGAAGATACCTCATATTCCGCAGCAGCCTTGTGACCCCATCAAACATTCTCAATTGGATGTCTCCTATCCCCCTCACTTGGCAAGAAGTATCATTCCCCAAGAAAGCCTTTCTGTCATTGGTTTCCTTGAAATTCTTGAACCAATCCCTGTGAGGGCACATGTGATAAGTGCACCCGGAATCCAGGATCCATTTCTCGCTGCCTTGCCTCCTGCTCACATTTGAGCACACAACGAGAACATCATCTTGCTGTTCTCCCTTGGCAATCGAAGCCTCTCCATTCTTGGTATGACTTCCTCCCTCATCCCTCCTTATGGCAGTAGAAGCATTTCTTCCCTCCAAATCTCGGTTTGGAGTGCGCTCTCCAATGACTTTCTCCTCTACCTTTGTACCGGTAGTAGCCATGTATGTTACTGCCATACCGAGTTGCTGGCCTTCCTATAACGAACAACCTTTCCCCACTTGATGCTTCCCTCATCTTGGCATCAAGATTATCTTGCAACTCTTTATTAGGATTCGTTTTAAAAGCATAGATTCGTTTACGAAGATACCTCTTATTAGGGAGAGTCTTGGTAAGAAACAACTCATCTAGTTTCTTCCAAATGATAGCTGGATCTTCCGAGTCTCCGCACTCCTTTGTGATATTATCCGACATGTGCAGAAAGATGATGCTGTACGCCATCTTCTTCATCTCATTCTGCTGGACCTCCGTGATACTTGCTGGAAAAGCGTCATCTTCTCCAATCGCTAAGTTCACCTTTTGTTGCATAAGAACAGCCTTGATTTTCCGCTTCCAAAGAGCAAAATCTCCCTTTCCATCAAACTTCTCAACAATGAAGTTTGAACCCATCTTGCGGAGAAAATCCCATATTTATGCAGCACCCACAATTGCTTTCCAACTTCTTCTAAATCTCAAGAACATGATCAAAGATGGATCTCAATACCGTTCTTGAATCACCCTCAAGAACACGATCAGATCTTAATCTCTACTCCGTTCTTGAATCACCTCAAGAACACGATCAGATATTGATCTCTACTCCATTCTTGAATCACCCAAGAAGTTGACCTTTGATTCTTGGAGTCTTGCTCTGATACCTTCTGTTCCAGCTCCGATACCCGCTCACCAAAGCTCTGATACCACTGTTGGTATCTCAAGATGCCCAGGTGGTGATCTTCCAAACACCCAAGTCTAGAATGACTTGTAATAACACCGAAACAAAATAGGAATCAAACCAATCAAAGAAAGAACACAAGCAATTTGTTATTGAGGTTCGGTAATGTGCCTACGTCCCCGTGAGCTCTTCCGAGCTCTTTGCACTAAATCAATGAGTTCTTACAATTACAGCAACACCTTTTCAAGAACACGATCTAATCTTGATCTTAACACCGTTCTTGAAGAACGAAAGAAGAGAAAAAGAAAGTGACAAGGACTTGAGTTTCTCTGAAATTTTCTCCAAGAAAATTCCATTTACAAGGCCCTTGAATCCCCAATCTATACTGCCTCTCTTGAATGAGTCTCTCCTGTGTTTAGTGTCTTTGCACTCTCACACACCATGTGTTCTATTTCACACACATGTTATGCACATTCATATCACTTGGATGCTCACCTCACATCATGTGTTGAATGGCTTCTAGATGACCCTTTATATAGGGCAATAACTTTCTCATCCAATCTTGGAGATCAATCTCCACCCTTAGATCTCAAGAACCAAAGACCCATGGCTCTCTAAGAGTCTAAGTAATCCTGTGCGTTTTAACTATAATCCATGCACCATCTGAAGTTACTGGAAAAACTTGTCTCAGTGTGCCTGGTGCCGCGGCCCAAAACTGGGCTGGCTGCGGCGCACAACAGGGCCACACTTCTGCAGGTTCTGGGCGCCGCGGCGCAACCTCTCTGAGGTGCGACGCACACCTGTGCTTGAACCACTCTCCTTGTTGTGAGGTGAGGCGCACACCTCCAAACCTGATGCTGAACTTCAACCCGTTTAATCCTTGGACAAATACCAACAGTACGGCATCTAGAATTTGTCTCACCTCTATAAACGCATTCTGGTTGGTACTCACAACTTTACACATCATTCTCTTCAATCTAGCCGTAACCACTTTCCATAAAAGCTTGTAAATATAACTCGCAAGACTAATAGGCTTGAAATCTTTAATGTTAATCGCCCCCACCTTAGAAATTAAAGAGATGAAAGTGGCATTAAGGCTACTCACAAACTCCCATGAAGAATGTAACTCCTCAAATAGCCTAATAACATTCCCCTTAATGACCTCCTAATTATGAACTAAGAACGCCAAAGTGAAATAACCACTTGATAATGGCTTAATCTTCAACCCCCTACTAGAGACATCCCAACCATCTTATGCAGCTTTTTCACCCAATTGAGAACCCAAGCGGAAGTCTTACAACTCACTGAATAGTCATCATTCTCTTCCAAACCCTCCCACTGATTTAACAGATTGCCAATCTCAACAAAGCTAAACACAGATCCCTGTTTTTGTTTTCAATAAAGCTTTCAGACTCCCTTGGCAAAGAATCCCCTACCAATTCAGAACTCCCAACAAACCCAATTCCAGAAAAATCCAAACCACAATCTAGAGGAATACGTAATAGGGGCTCCACCGAAGAAGAAACCGTTACAACCATGTTAGTAACCTAAATTAGTGTTTCCACCAAGCTTTGTCAAGTAAAAGTTGTGGTAAGGAGGGCAAAGAGTGACCCAAAACTGGAAAGGGTAATAGTACAGCTGTAGTGGAAAAGCTAAGTATGGGGTGGAGCTTAATGGGTGTATGTCTTTTACTCAGAGGGGGGCCTATGGTGTATGGGTTTTAGAAAGGGATGTGGAAAGAGTGGGATGACTTATTATCTTGTGTTTCCATTTCGGTGGGCAATAGAGAAAGAACTCGGCTTTGGCATGATACTTGGTGTGGTGACACTTTTTTGGAAGTCCAATTTCTGGATGTTTTTGCTATTGTGAGAGATAAGAATGCCTTTACTTGTTCTTGCATTTTTATATGCAAGAGTTTCTTAGGAGGTTCCTTTTTTGCAATGTCCATGATTGGGAGCTCGAGATTGTTGAAAGTTTCTTGGAGGTCTTGTATAGCAATAGTCTACATGTGACGAAAGGATTTGTCTAGATGAAACTCTTTTTCAAGATCCTTTTTGATGAGACTCCATTGGAAGGTTCACCAACTTCCCTTGGAAAGCTATTTGGAGTCCTTGTGCCCGAATCCTCTTGGGAGAAGATACTTATTATTGATAATCTTCAAAGAAGGGACAGTGCTTGTTATTATGTGTTATATTTGTAAAGTTTGCGCAAAGTCCATGTTTCATTTTTTGGTGGAGTGCTTGTTGGCCGGAAGTTTGTGGGAAATGACTTTTAGTTTTTTTAGTGTTTCTTGAGTGGTGACCGATTCCGTGAAAGATGAAGTGTGGGCTTATAGTGATATACGTGCTTCAAAGGAGTTAAGGAAGGCTTAGTCATTGATTCCACCCTATGTTTCTTGGCTTGTTTGGAATGAGAGAAATAGAAGGGGTTTTCATGGTGAAGAGAGGTTTATTGAAGTGATTAGAGATAGATGATTTAATACCCTTAGTTTTTGGTTTAAGGGTAGTTTTTTTTGGTAGTGATGATGAGCTTATAGATTTTGTGGAATTACTGCCGTGTAGATAATTTTTGTACATGGGTTGCACCCCGTTGGTGTTTTTCTAATAGTACAATTTTACTTATTAAATATGGTACCTACTTTACACCGCAATATGATTAAGAGATTTTGAAATTCTATGGGGAGTTGGGAACCCCATAATGAGTTGTAGCGTTAATTATTGTGTCTCCTTAAAAATTTGGATTTTCTATACATACCAATATATATAGGACTGAGGTAGTATATTTTTTCATGCTTTTTATCAGTATCATTTTTTATTTTAATAAGAGATTGAATTTTAACTTCTAATTTGGAATTGTCCATAAAATAGCTTAATTTTGAGGATTGAATTTTAAATTTGTCAAAATAATTGAATTAGACAAGCTAATTATCTTTGTTTTTCATTACATGTACTCTCTCCGTCCCATAATAGATGTCCTTTGAAAAAGCTCAAAGATTAAGGGAGTGCATTAATTTCATGCAAACCACTTAATATGGGTATTAAAATACCAATTTACCGCTCAAAAATTAAGAAAGTGCATTAATTGCATTCAAACCACTTAAGTAATTGGAGTGATAATGAAAGGTATTATTGGGTTGTTTGGAGTGGGTGAACTGCATTGTAGTGTTGGGCTAGGTTTGTATCTAGGTTGTGGTTTGATTTCTTTAGTTCTTATCAGCAAGGGCATTTCACATGGTATTTGTTTGCAATCCAGTTAGAGTGATGTCATGGCATGCCAACTTTTTACTTTTTAGAAGTCAAGAAATTTTTATTGAGGAAGAAAGTTACTTCTTATTAGAGATTCCCTCCCTGCATTGTGCCCTCTAGTCTCTGTTTTCTTGCTTTCTTTTTCTTGTCATTGATGGGATTGGGTGATTGCAAAAGAATGTTCTTTGGGCAGTTCAGGAGAATGTTTCAGGGATTTTTAGTGTGGATAACTACCTTTTCTGAATTGGAAGAAGACCTATTTTTTTTTTTTTTTGGCTAAGAGAAAGAAAAAAAAGGATAGGAGGCAACTGGTCTTTGGCAAGCCCTTCTTGGCTGTGACTATAGGAGCCCTCATCCGTTGGGGAACCAATGAACCAATGCCAGGAGTGGCTTAGATAGTAATCCAGGGGCCATGGTTTAGTGATCCGTTGTGGTTGCTGCAAGCACTCTCTTAAGGTGGGTTAGCCTTAGCCGCTAAGCCAAGGTCCTCGGTGGTAGAAAAGAACTTGTTTTAGTCTTTCTGATGTGTAGGAGAAATGAAGTGAAAAGCCTTGAGAGCTTACTCTCGGGTAGGATTCAACTTATTGTCCATAGTTGTAAAGCTGTGCTTTAGGAAAAAGTAGATCAGGAACCACTAAAATTTATCTTTTCTCCTAGAAAAGGATTCATCTTTTAAGTTGTATCCTATCTGGGTCAACATTGAAAGCTGAGTTCTGTTTATTTTCCTGTAGCCCAATGCCATCATATACCTGTAGCACATTATTAACATATCCATGTAATGGGTCTCTAATTGTCATAATGTGTTGTGAGAAATCTAATTGTCATAATGTGTTGTGAGAAATGTGTTCGAAATTTGGACTATCAGTTCTCTGGGATTGGAATACAGGTTACATGTTGCCTGTTATTGAATAATTACAGTCTTGGGACAGTTATTTTGAGTTGGGGAAAAATTACCTAATTCTAACTGAAATCTTAGCAGTAAATTAGGTTTTGTTAGCTGTGTCTTGGATAAGGAAGAGCAGAGATTATGCCAATCTCCTAGACACCTTAAAACCAGTTTTTCATTGTGTCTCACATGAGACATTGTGATTTTCTTTTTTCGTTGCAGTTTGATATTGAACATTATCTCTAGTGTTTATTCAATTCCTGTTATTTTATTTTTTTAAATGTTTGAATCATTTTAGGCTCATTCCATTGTGGTTCTGATTTTTCAATGTGTAGTTTGCACTGCAGAATAATGGGGCGAAAAGCTGGTGGACTATACATAAATCCAAAGAAATTTGGCTCTCTCACAAAACCTTGTATGAAAGAAATGATATCATTTCTCAACTGCTTGTCTCTTAATCATGTCAATGATGAGAAATGTGTTCGGCAAAAGGAGCTTCTCAGTGCTTGCATGGATGCTCAGGTTTGTAACTTTGATTTCTTTTGCTTTTTATCTCTCTGACTATCTAAATGCAATATAACGCACCTAAAACTGCCTAATATTTTTGTTGCAGACTAACAAAAACAGAAAGCCTTGGGGCAGCATTAATTACCACTTGCAGAGGCTTAACAGAGGAAGGAAGTAGTTTGGATATTTTTTTTTAAACTAGAAGAGTGATTTTTTTATAAGTTGAACTAGAAGAATGATATATATCACTTGCCTATGTATCATTTCCTTTCCTGTTTGATTTGTCTGTGTTTCTGATGAAATTTTTTGGACAAGAATGTTTGAACAATGTCCTTGTACGTGAGGAAATCTTTACAATAATAATTGGTGTGAAAATATTAGCAAGTGAATAATATCGCAACAAGTAGTAAAGTTAAAAAAAAAGAAAAAGTGTTGAACCCATGAAGACAAGAAATTTATCAAATTATTTACTATTTGGAAATAAAAGTGAAATTTTAAAGATTTTACCACCTAAATTAAATTAAAGTGTTTGATAAAGATAAACTAAAAGAAAAGAGAATAAAGCTTAATGTTGTAGAGATAATAAAAATGATTTAGAGTTTTTGATTTCGTTTAATTAATCTTACACAATTTATTATTCTTTGTTATAGAATTTTAATTTTTTAAGTTGATGAAAAATAAATCCTTTAATTATTCAATGTTTTCTCTCGAATAACATTAGAAATATATTCACTTAATAATTCATCATATCTCTATGTAAATTAAATTATTTGAAGATTCATTAAGTTTTTTGGATTTTTTTTAATCTAAAATCAACTAATTGTGGTAAAGTATTTCTATCTTTCACTCAACTAATGGTGTTTAATCCTAAAAGCTTTTAATCACAAATTACCTCTAGGTTTCATTATGATTCAATAAATCAAACAATAAATTGCTAGAAAATTATAAGCAATAAGATCAATGATAAACACTTAACAAAAAAACTTTGAAATAAAATAACTTAGAATTTAAATAGTGTGTTCAAAGCTAAACTACATTAAAGCCCTAGAAAAATAAAATTAGTTCATAACAAATCTGAAATCAACCATGTTCTTATTGGAATGTATCAAAAGAAAACTAAAGAGAGGAAAATAAAACTCTTTTACTTGAATTAAGTTGATGAAACTTTCAAGATTTTTGAAGATCTCTCTTTATTGAGACTTGACAGCTGCCCTCCTTCTCTTTTCTCTTTATTATTACAGTCTAGGAAAAAAATACTGTGTTTACAAGGTAAGGGCAGCTGGCATTATATAGGCAAGCTAGAAGGAAACAAAAAGGAAAGTAAACTACTCCTAAACCTAATAGACTTGCAATACTAAATAAAATAGGCAATCCTTCTACTACAAGGATGCGGAACACATAAATAGGAAACTACTATGAAAAGGAAATAACATAGAGTAGGAAAAAGTGTGGCCTAGGAAAAAAGAAAGATTGAAATGAGAAATATTTCTACTACTAGGAAAACATGAAATAGGAAAGTAACTAAAAGGAAATATAACACAAAATATGAAAAGGTGCGGCACAAGCAATTGATGTTGTGTGCGCACACAATTTGGTGTGATTGAACAGAATTGGAGTGGCGCAGGCCTAGACCAGATGTTGGATCACGCGTGGGTTCTGTTCGCAACGTCTTGGGTTTGTGCGCCTTCTTGAATTGAATTTTCGAGTCGGTTCTGGTCCTGTACACATCCTGTTTCGTACAACCGTTAGGTGTTGTTAATCTTCTAGGTATATCAGTCTTCTTTTTCAATAAACCTTCTCATTCTTTCAAACACAAACAAATAAAATAAAATAAATAAAAATCAAATCAAATCAAATCAAAAGAAATAAAGGAAAACTAACAATTTTAATAAGTAAACGAGTAATAAAAATCATGTAAAAATTACACTTATCAAATTCCCTCAAACTTTATATTTGCTAGCCCTTTAGCAAAGAAAAGAAAGAAAAACAACTAAAAATAAGAATTGGTTTAATTCATAAAATTTGTTGTCTCAAAGATTGCCTAAAGTTTATAATCCAAAGGAATCATTCAATATCACACAAGTTAAAGTGTTAATTCAAAACTCAATTCTACCTCATTATCAATCATCTCATTCATGCATACCTATCATTCTCACTTCATTATTAGCTTCCCAGATGATTTTATGTAAACAAGTAAATATATAATGGATCTTTAATTATGAAATTGATAATTTAAACTCCATAGGCTTGCTTTTCAAATCACTCTCCATTAATGTAGAACAAAAATATTACCAAGGATAGGTATTTATTAGACTTGTAATGTAAAGCTAAGGTGAGGGTTATAAAGAAAAGATAGGATTCAAACAAAGCAAGAGAACTTAATTTTGAACACAAAAAAAACAAATAAAGCATACCAACTTCTAACACATACACTTCTTTTCAATCCTTTGAATCTCTCAAAACACCTCTCTTTATCATTCTTTCAAAGATCCCCCTCATGCTTATTTATTTATTTATTTTAACACTTCCCAACACCTTGTTGACTTTTCACACCCCCAGTCTTATGACTTTAATAACATGGGCTGTGATAAAATTTACTTGTAAACTTTCTACCTCTCACACCTTCCGTGCTCTTCTAACTTTGTGTAAACTTAGTTATCTTGAATGGTAAGGAAATCAGTGTTTAAGCTCAAATAGGATAGGGAATATGATGTTTTATAAAAAGAAATATAAGGCGAAAGTATAATTCAACAAGCTCAAAGATGTGACTAGGGATAAAGATAATAAATAGGTAAGCTTGAAAGACTCAATCGATTCAAAGAATGCCTAAATAATTTCTCAAGTAATATTTTGTCTAGGATTTCGCCTCGAGTGTCCTCAAACAAGTTCTATAGTTGAAGTTCTATATTTTGCCTAAATCATTGTCCTTAAATAATACATAGTCCTCAATGAGAAAGAAGAAGAAAAAAAAAGAATGAGAAAAGGTAAGAAGTGCTCCCCGATTTCCAATTGAATGTTGTCCTTGAAAGCGCAACTGTGATCACATTGGAGAGCCCCCAAACTTATGCAAACCTACAAGATGAAAACAAAAATAAAAGGATTAAAGAAAAATAAAAATTCAAGAGAAAAAAAAAACTTGGGTTGCCTCCCAAAAAGCACCTTGTTTAAAGTTTATAGCTAGACATTCTCCAAATCATTATTTAGGATTGACGAGATTGATGAAAAACTTTGGCGTGCTAAATTATCCATCCACATAAGGCTTTAATCTCTGTCCATTAACCTTGAATGTCCATTTTGTCTCATGATGAACTTCAACCGCTCCATTTGGAAATATACAAGTCACAACAAATGGTCCCGACCACTTAAATCGCAACTTTCCCGAAAAAATTCGAAGTCTTGAATTGAATGGTAATACTTTCTGCCCCACTTCAAACTCTCTTCTCAAAATATGCTTATCATGCCATCTTTTAGTTTTATCCTTGTAAATCCGAGCATTCTTATAAGCATCATTGCGAAACTCATCAATCCCATTAATTTGCAACATCCTCTTCTCACTCGCAACCATTAAATCAAAATTAAGTGTCTTTATCGCCCAGTAAGCTCTATGTTCTAGCTCCACGGGTAAATGACATGCTTTTCCATAAACTAACTGATAAGATGACATTCCAATGGGTGTTTTAAATGTTGTCCTATAAGCCCATAATACATCATCTAACCTTCTTGCTCTCAAGTATGTGCTTCAACTTCTTATTGGACACCTCAACTTGGCCACTTGTTTGAGGATGATATGGTGTTGCCACATGATGAGTAACTCCATACTTAGTAAGTAAAGATTTAAATGGACAGTTGGAAAAATGCTTCCAACCATCACTAATTATCGTCCTTGGAGTGCCAAATCGGGAAAAGATATTTTTTCAAAGAAAATTCACCACAACCCTGGTATTATTGGTCGGCAAAGCAGCAGCTTCCACCCACTCGGATACGTAATCTACAGCCACCAAAATAAATTTGTTAGAATACGAAAATAGAAAATGACCCATGAAATCTATCCTCCAAACATCAAACAATTCAATCACTAAAATATTATTCAAAGGCATCTCATGTTTCCTAGAAATATTCCCAACCCGTTGACATTGATCACATAAATTAACAAAGTTAAAAGAATCTTTAAAAATAGAAGGCGAATAAAACCCGGATTGCAAAATTTTTGCCGTTGTTTTTGCTCCACCAAAGTGGCCACCCACTTCTAATGAGTGGCAATGTCGGAGTATGCTCTCCATCTCTTCTTCGGGTACACATCTCCTAATTATCTGATCTGTACAATGCCGGAATAGAAAAGGTTCCTCCCAAAAATAATACTTCAAGTCGGAGAACTTCTTATTTTGTTGATATGTTATCCCAGGAGGTAGAATTCGCGACACCAATTAGTTGACTATGTCGGGATACCATAGAACAACCTGTACAACCATCAGATGCTCATCCAGAAATGTTTCATTAATTGAAAATTGCTGCCCATCATCCGTACCCTTAAGCTCAATCTAGGACAAGTGATTTGCCACCAAATTTTCGGTACCTTTTTTGTCATTGATCTATCTTTGGAAAGTGACTGGAGCATTGCATAGACCAAAATACATCCTACTATATGCAAAAGTTCTGTAAAGACATGTGAAAGTGGTATTCTCTTGATCTTTGAGAGCAATTATGAATTGATTGTATCCCGAATACCCATCTAGAAAACAATAATAAGCATGGCTAGCGAGTCTTTCTAACATTTGGTCGATAAAAGGCAATGGAAAATAATCTTTTTGAGTTGTATCATTAAGTCTTCGATAATCTATGCATACTCACCATCCCGTGACTGTCCTAATTGGTATAAGTTAATTCTTGTCATTCTTTACCACAATTATTCCTCCTTTCTTTAGGACCACTTGAACCGGACTCCTATGCACTATTCGAGATTAGATAGATAATTCCAACATCTAAGAGCTTAAATACTTCTTTTTGCACCACTTCTTGCATTGATGGATTCAATCTCCGTTGTGGTTGAACTATCGGCTTGAAACTATCCTCCATTAAAATCTTATGCGTACAAATGGAAGGACAAGTCCCTTGATATCCGAGATTGTCCATCCCAAAGCCATTTTATGCTACCTTAAAACTCTTAGCAACTTTTTTTCCTCCACATCACTTAAAGAACCATTAATAATAACCGGAAAAGTAGAGTCTTGGCCTAAGAAAGCATACCTCAAATTTGACGGAAGCGGTCTGAGCTCAAGTTTGGGTGGTTCTTTACCTAAGGATGTCAGCATGGATGAACTTAGCTCTTCCAATTTCGGCTTTATGAAGGATGAAATGATGGTGTAGCTTCCAAATACCTTACACACTCCCTAACTTCTTCATTCTCGGTTTCAAGAGTTATAGAATGAGTATGACACACCTCAAGTGGCAGCTTTTAAAATCCAGCCCTATAGGTTTCAGCCACCAATAAGTCTATGTCACTAATTTGAAAACAAGAGTGTACTTCGAAAAGAAAGTCCATAGCCTTAGATACATCAAAAGTAACCTACACATCATCAACCTTCAAAATAAGTTTCCCTTTGTTGGACATCAATTAAAGTTCTCCCCGTAGCAAGAAAAAGTCACCCCAAAATCAAAGATATTTCCTCATCCTCTTCTATGTCTAGCATAATAAAATTCGTCGGAAAAATAAACTTGTCCATATTCACCAAAACATCTTCAATAAGTCATTGCAGGTGCTTGATAGACCTGTCTGCTAATTGTAAAGAGACCGTAGTAGCCTTTGCTTCTTTAAGACCTAACTTTCTGAAAACCGAAAAAGGCATAAGATTAATACTTGCTCCTAAAGCACATAAAGCTTTATCAAAATAAGAATTTCCAATAGTGCAAGGAATCGTAAAATTCTCTGGATCTTTCAATTTAGGAGGCAACTTCTTTTGTAAAATTGCACTACTCTCTTCGGTTAACATCACAGTCTCATGCTCTTCCAACTTCTGCTTGTTTGATAAAATATCCTTAAAAAACTTAACATATTTAGGCATTTGCTCTAAAGCTTCAATAAGAGGAATATTAATATGCAATTGATTAAAAATACTAAGAAATTTAGAGAATTGATTATCTAACTTATTATTGTTATTATTTTTAAGCTTTAAGGAAAAGGAATTAACAGATCGTAAATTGAAGGAGAATTAGTTTCAGATGTAAACTCCATGGAATTCGTGGGTTTTGAAGCTTCTTTATTCTCTTTAGAATTTCTAGCTTAATGCTCAACCACTTACTACTCCAATTCATCCATCTTTGGCTCAGACTCCACATGATTTCCAGCTTTATCTTGCTTGGGACTTTCTCCTTGTGGCTGCTCAATTGTCCTCCCACTTCTCAATGCTATTACTTTGACACGTTCCTTAGGATTGGTAACGGTATTGCTCGGCAAAGTTCTTGCTGTCCTCTCTATAAGAATGTTTAAAGCTGACCAATTTGAGCCTCAAGGTTATGAATCAAAGCCAAATTGTTTTGGATCGCCAAATTTGTCTTTTGCATGTATTGCATGAACATCTCCTCGAGTGTCGACTTCTTTTCTTGCTATAGAAAATTTTGAGGTGGTCTAGTTGCCCCATTGATTGTTGCTCCACGAAAAATTGGGTTGATTTCTCCATTCGGGATTGAACGCGTTTGAATAAGGATTGTTTTGATGTTGAAAATTGGGCACGTAATTAACTTGTTCGGAATTTGGTTAAGCAAACAAATCCCCCACTTGGCAATCGATACTTGAGTGATTTTCTGTACAATAATCACACACAACATTAGTTTGAATAGCATTAATATTCATCTTACCTAGTTGTTTAGATAAAGTTGCCATTTATGCCGCCAATTTGGTAATAGAATCAAGTTCAAGAACTCCAACCGTCTTTCTTGGCATTGCTCTCTTCGAAGGCCATTGATAGTTGTTGGATGCCAATTCCTCCAAAAGTTCATAAGTTGCTTCATGAGTTTTACTTATTAAAGCCCCTTCTGCTACTGCATCAACCATGGACCTGTTTGTACCTCCCAAACCATTTTAGAATGTTTGAACTTGAAGCCATACCGGAAGGTCATGATGAGGACACTTCCGCAATAAATCTTTGTACCTCTCCCATGCTTCATATAAAGAATCATTTTCAATTTGAGTGAATGTGGTAATATCATTCCTTAGCTTTGCTGTCTTGGCCGAAAGGAATACTTTTTGTGCTAACTCCTCTCAGATAGTAATGACACCAGGTGGTAGAGAATTCAGCCAAAGGCTTTTTCTTTAAGTGAAATATGGAAAAGTCTCAAACGAATAACATCATCGTCACTCCATTGTGCTTGAAGGTGTCGTAAATCTCTAGAAAATTTGAGATATGAACAATTTGTTGTATCATTTGAATTATCGTCGGCTTAATCTCGAAATTATTAGCTTGTATAGTCGGCCTCCTTATGCTAGATGTAGCCCCATTAACCGAGGGCATAGCATAGTCCCTCAAAGCCTTATTCGCCTCTCCATTCCGTTGATCCGCCATAATGATGGTAGGTGTGGTCTTGCTTCTTTTTTTTTTTCTTGATTTGACGTAAAGTTCTCTCAATCTCAAGATCAAAAAGTGTAGACTCTAATGGTTTAGATCGAGGCATACACTTCTAAATCTTGAAATAAAAATAAAAGAAAAGCAAAACTGAGTTCTAATCACCAATAAAAAAAAATCCAAATTAGTAACAATCTAGCTAGTATCAATATCAATTACAAATAATTAGTCCCCGACAACGGCGCCAAAAACTTGATGTGAAAATATTTGCAAGTGAATAAAATCGCAACAAGTAGTAAAGTTTTAAAGAAAAAAGTGTCAAACCCATAAGGACTAATTATGCTATTGAGTATTGAAATTTACCAAATTATTTACTATTTGGAAATAAAACAGAAATTTTAAAGATTTGACCATATAAATTAAACTAAAGTGCTTGATAAAGATAAATTAAAAGAAAAGAGAATAAAACTTAAGGTTCTAGAGATAATAAAAATAATCTAGAGCTTTTGATTTCACCTAGCTAATCCCACAAAATTTATTATTCTTTGTTATAAAATTCCAATTTTTCAAGTTGATGAAAAATAAACCCCTTAATTATTCAGTGTCTTGTCTTGAATAACATTAAAAATATCTCCACCTAATAATTCATCATATCTCTATGTAAATTAAATTATTTGAATATTCATTTAGTTCTTTGGATTTTTCTTAATCTAAAATCACATTAATTGCGGTAAAGTATCTCTATCGTTTACTCAACTAATGGTATTTAATCCTAAAATTTTCTAATAACAAATTATCTCTTAGTTTCATTATGATTTAATAAATTAAATAATAATTGGCCAGAAAATTATAAACAATAAGATCAAGGATAGACACTCAAAAAAAAACTTTCAAATAAAATAACTTGAAATTTAAATTGTGTGTTCAAAGCTAAACTACATCAAAGCCCTAGAAAAATAAAATTAGTTCATAACAAATCTGAAATCCAACCATGCTCTTATTGGAATGCAACAAAAGAAAACTAAAGAGAGGAGAATAAAACTCTTTTGCTTGAAATAAGTTGATGAAGCATTCAAGATTATTGAAGATCTCTCTTCATTGAGACTTGGTAGCGGCCCTCCTTCTCTTTCTCTTTATTATTACTGTCTAGGAAAAATCTGTTGTGTTTACAAGATAAGGGCAACCGACCTTATATAGGCAAGCTAGAAGGAAACAAAAAAGGAAAGTAAACTACTCCTAAACCTAATAGACTTGCAATACTAAATAAAATAGGCAATCCTTGTACTACAAGGATGTGGAACACATAAATAGGAAACTACTATGAAAAGGAAATAACATAGAATAGGAAAAAGTGCGGCATAAGAAAAGGAAAGATACTGAAATAGGAAATATTTCTATTACTAGGAAAACATGAAATATGAAAGTAACTAAAAGAAAATATAACACAAAATAGGAAAAAATGCGGCACAAGCAATTGATGCTGTGCATGCACACAATTTGGCATGATTGAGCAGTATTGGACTGGTGCAGGCCTGGACCAGATGTTGGATCACACGTGGGTTATGTGCGCAACATCTTGGGCTTGTGCGCCTTCTTGAATTGGATTTCCGAGTCGATTATGGTCCTGCACACAATAGGCGTACATCTTGATTCGTATAACCGTTAGGTGTTTTTTATCTTCTAGGCATATCAGTCTTCTTTTTCAATAAACCTTCTCATTCATTCAAACACAAGCAAATAAAATCAAATAAAATAAAAAAAAATAAAAGAAAACTAACAATTTTAATAAGTAAACGAGTAACAAAAATCATGTAAAAATTACACTTATCAATAATCTTCTCATAAGTGGATTCTAGTAGATAATCAAGATCCAAAGTCATTTCCTTCATGTGAAAGACAAGGCTCCTGACATACTGCTTGCATATGTAAATCATAATGTTAATGATACATCTCACTCACATTAGTACTTTCTGCTCTCTCTATTTTACTTGAATCATCCTGCAGAATTTTCTCCATTCCAACAAAATGCATACAAAAAGAATTCCGACACCCCACCCCCCTCTTTGAATTAGATATGACTTAAATTTTCAATGGTTAGTGATGCTGATGCCTCTCTCACCAGCCCTTGGATTCTGATCTGTGGGCTTCTTCAGGTTTTGGTGAGTGATGGCATTATCTTCTTTACAGCAAATATGATTTATTTTTGTGGTAGGAGAATAAGAATATGTAGTCTGAGCTCTATGGTAGGAGAAATTTTCGTGGTTCTCGTGGCGGAACTGACAATAACACTGTCTAGCTTTACTGGTAATGACTATTAGTTGATGTTCTCAAGCTTTTAAGTTTTGATCCAATTTCCATGCTCTTTGTAACTGCATAATGATAGTTGAGATTATGCACAGATGATCTGATGTTTCATTGAAGTGGTGGAAGCAAGAGAACGTAAAACTTGGTAGACCATAAAATATTCTGTTAACCAAAATTTGTTTGAAAGAATAGAATAGTTTGGTTATTGTTATTAGTTCTAGCAAACCGAAATTTTTTATTTGGATACGATTTTTATTTTTTTTTTGTTTGGTTTTGTAATCGAATCATATCAATCCCTGCTCAACTGAAGAGGTCCGGTTTAAGGTGGACATAGGCCATGTTTGGGAAGTGTTAAAGCAGATCCCAAACATCCCCATTAAAGTCACCACACCATAAATTAAGTCAATGGTCCATTACATGCCACATCAACAAAAATTTAATCTTCAAAAATTAAACAGCCGTTTTATGTCTCTTCCTCTCTCTAATGTTTTCTCAGCACTGATTAGAAAGAGGGATCACCCTGAATTCCATCTCAAGTCAAATGGCACATCTTATTCAGATTCATCTAGTGTATGACGCCATTGATGCAGAAAAGTTTCACCAAACAAATCCCAATCATTGGAAGAAAACGGTTTGTAGCTTTAAAGGCCTCATTTTAGTTTCCATAAATGTTGTCCTCTATGAATCGATAATTCTCATTTCTCAAAGAATTGTGCGTCGAAAATTTACTTTATCAATTAAGCAAACTGTCACACAACTCATTTAGAAAGAAAAACAAATTCCATTCCACGGTGCAATTAGCGAGTGTAATTGCACTACCGTCTTTCAATAGTGCCAGCTAGCAACGCAAGTCTGTTCTACCATCCATATGATGGAAAAGCTTGTCTTTAAGTGATTTGATTGATTTATGATTATCGCTCTCTGAAGTATTACTTAAATAGCATGGCAAAAGATTAAAGGGTACATTGAGGGGGATATTCGAAATAGGAATCTAATAAAGTCAGCTAGATTGACCCAATCTCTTGAATTTAAGAAGATTGCTATCGTCAATCAAGAGTGACACAGTTGACACACTTCAAATTGGATCGTAATATGCACGCACGTGACCATCACGCATGCATACCATGGTTTAATCTAAACCATCAATCACATCACACGATTACGGTAGCATTTCTCCTTCACAAAGCAGGAAATTACATTATCACTATTACCATGTTAAGACAATTTAACTTCCGAAGAAAAAAGAACCAGTAGATAAAGGAGCAACTAAAAACTGGAGAAAACAAAACTCAAAAAGGGGGAAGAATAATCCTCCTCTACCTTGATGCATTCTGTTTGCTTACAAAACTGCACGTTCCTGATTGCCCATGGACTTGATATAACCAAGAGCTTTCCTGGTTTAACCATGAAGATGTTACAAATCTAATGCACCCTAAAAAACTTATAAATATCATGAAGATCTCTGCTCTCTTAATCTGATTCGGATAGCATTGTAAACAATTTATTGGTCTAAATTGATGTCCCCCCACCGAACTTTGTATCTTGCAGCAAGATAGTGAGCCCCGACAGGGCCCCGGCTACCGTAAGGATAGTATTCAGGTATGATCTTTTTCTCTTCTAGCTCTTTCAGAACAGGAGTGAAGAGTGACCAAGCAGCATCCAGTTCATCACTTCTGATAAACAGCCTCCTTTCCCCTTCAATAGCATCGAGCAGAAGCCTCTCGTATGCATCTGGAATCTCTTTCGAATATCTATAAGAAACACACCGATAAGTTCAGTTAAAATTTTTAGAAAAAACAAATTGTCGCTTAAATCATGTTTTAGGATTATAATGTTTCCAAGATTGAGTAAATAGTAAAAGAGCAACTACATATGGTTTTCCTTTCATATAGTTAACCATACTATATTGGATCCAGGGAAAGAATAAATATATTTTACAGGCACAATATAGTGGGCAAATAATTTAGAGATTCACCTTGCAGCATAATGAAGATTTAGATTACTACGGTCCAATCTCATTCCCAAACCGGGGACCTTGTTATTGATCTTCAAATAAATAGCTTCATCCGGCTGCACTCGGATAACAAGCTCATTTGTAGCTCGATCAAGATCTGTACCGAAATTTCGGTTATATAAATTGCCAGGCACATGCCTGAACTGTACCCTTATCTCTGCCCTGTGAAAAGATTTGGAAGTGTCAATTACAAGCATGCTTACGGAAATCTAATTCAAGACATAAGAAGATACACGAATCAGGATCTCTTTCTTAATTCCTTGTAACTTTTATTATGTAATGCTTTGCCAGCTTTCATTAGAAAAGGCACCCCATCCCATCTTGCATTGTTAATGAAGAGAGCAGATGCAGCAAATGTTGGAGTAAAGCTGTCTTTTGGCACAGTTTTGTCATCAGTATAGGCTGGGTAAGTAACTCCTCCTTTAACATGGCTCTTGTACTGTCCTATAACTACATCGTCAAGCTGTAAAGGCCTCATCGAACGTAGAACTTTGACCTGTCACCCAGCAAGCAGTTCAATTCATTAATATAAAGCTACATCTTGAAATGGCACATGCACAGAAATTAAGTAAAAACCTTCTCATTTCTGATATCTTCAGCATCCAAACTGACAGGTGTTTCCATGGCAAAGAGAGCTAGTATTTGAAGCAAATGGTTCTGCATTATATCTCTTATTATCCCATAATGGTCAAAATACCTAGATTTAACCAATAGGAAAAAGAAAGAAAAAAGAAAAATGAATATAAGCTCTCAACATAAGACTAGAAACCAAAATGCCTGCACAAGAAAGAAAAATACTCTCCACGTCCTTCAGTGCCGAAATCTTCAGAGAATATCAGCTGTACATTCCTTATATACTGCCTTGACCACAATGGTTCAAAGATGAGGTTGGAGAAGCGGAGAACAGATAGATTTTCCACTAGCTCCTTTCCCAGATAATGGTCTATCCTGTAGAAAGCATATCCATTTAATCAGCTTATAGCCAATATTCTTTGCATAATGACGACAAACCATGGCCAGAAAAACTCTACCTGAATATCTGATCTTCGGCTAGGTACTGCTTTAGAGCTTTTGTTAAGGCAGCTGAGGATTCTGAATCTCGACCAAAGGGTTTCTCCACAATTACCCTGGTCCAGCCATTACCAGATGAGGCTGACAAGCTTGCACGTTTTACTGCATCTATAAATATATTTGGAGGGACAGATAGATAATAGAGGCGATTGGAAACCCTTCCACCCTGCACAAGCGATTTCTCATCATCAAACAAAATTGAATTTCAAATGGGGGAAAGAACATTGATTCACATACTCAAACTCACACATTAGAATTGGAGTTACATTTTTTTCTTATATTTCTCTTAAAAAATTTACATGAACAAATTGATTTATGAGAATATCAATAAAGGCAGAGGCCCATGTCAATTATCAATGATGATATTTCAAACTCTAAAAATAATAAGATTCTTTTTGTCATACTCCTCTTTAAGTCAGACCAGATTCAAAAGCTCCTTGGTGCAAATGAGATCCACCATTTCAAATTCATTATTTCAGTAAATCACAAGCTCATCCATAACTGTTATAGACACAAGAATATAGCACAAATCCATCCATGAGAAATCAGAACATCGAATCAACACATATTTCCACTGGAAAGGCACAAAAAGCCAAGCAGAATATGCTTCAAACTTCGCCATAATGGTAAAGATCGCCGGTCAGTGAACTGTATGTAAATTAAATGTTCCACTATATCAGAATGCTTAGCCCATAATGTCATACCTCGTGCTCCTTGAGTTTCTTGTCTAGCTCTGCAAAATGTTCCTGAGAATCATACTGACCAGAATGGTAGAAACATCTTTTAAGAAATTGGTCCATCTTTTCACTGCAGTTCTCCCTGAAATCCCAGATAAAACAACATATATGATATCCTGATCAACCTAAAATATTATATAATCAACAAAAAACCACAATAAAATGCACCATGAAAAGTAAAAAAACTTTTATGCACAACACCAATACTGCCAATTTCCTCCAAAAATACAAACACATTAACCATGAAAGCTTCAATCACGACAAAAACAGCACATGATTCACCTCTTATCAATTCTGCAAGTAAGGGTCTTGCTGACCATGTTTCTAAGTTCTGCATCCGTCATCTTACTACGAGCATAACCATACACTGTAAAGTGCTGAGACCAAATAAATCCATAAATTTTCAGACACAAAATAATTTATGAGATAAAAAATGACACCACTTTTATGTTGCACCAAATAATAGAACGACACTTTGATAAAAAATCAGAATGAAGAATCAATACCTCAGGAAGGCAGTCCTCATAATAAAGTGCAAAAAGTGCAGGAAATATCTTCTTCTTGGCAAGGTCACCAGAGGCTCCAACCACTGTAATACTGACAGTGGACTCGCTTTTATTGATATCAAAACCCGCTGCATCTTTACGCTCCTCCAGAGATGTAACTAATAACAACCCATCCTTCAATTCCTTGAAAGGAGTTTCATTCTTAGTGGGGGTTATTGTCGTGGCTATGGCACCTATACACAATTATCACTTCAATGAGATTACCACTTCATTTTCTGCACTAAAAGATTACCACTTCTCTCTTCTGGGTGGTAGACAATTCTCCATTTGATCACAAAGGACGCTGACTAAGCGATAAGAAATTGAATTTTTTTCTCCCCAATCTCGAATGTGGTATAGATTTCCAAAAAAGATGTTAACTCACTTATACCGCTTACTCTGATTATTGTAATCCAATTAATCAACAATAGGTTTTAAAGCAACTTTTCCAGTTCCCAAGTAATGCAGAATCTAAAATTTAAAGCTTTCGAGAATTTTCTTATATGTAATGAACGAACATTATTTAGGATCTAAAAACACGAAAAGAAAAATCCAAATTGACATATGGGCATAATCATAGAGAAGTAGCAAGTAAAGCAAGCATTTTACAGATAAAACAATATTGAGCTTTAGAAAAAACCATAATGAGAACATCATAACTAAGAGAACCCACAAAGAGAATACGATTATTTAAAAAAAAAAATAACCATCTTGCATGATAGCCGCATTCTGATGGGAATTCCTTATCGATTGAAGATAGAGGCTGGGAGAAACCGCTGAGGATAAGAAGATGAAGAAGACAAGAATATCCGCTGGTGTTGTCCTCCGTTAATTGATGAAGATGATGATAAAGAATGTGAATATGCACAATAAGAAGAGCGGCAATGTGTTGGAGAAGAAAGGGAAGCCATCTTTCTCTCTCTTTATCGATCAAAAAAGAGAAATTTTAAGAATAAAGAGAGAGGATTGATTTTGGGGTTTGGTTTTGAATGCCTAATGAAGTGTTGGAGGTTGAAGGGGAGGAGAGGTTAAGAACAACTTCAGAAACATCGAGGGATTAGACTTAGGCTCTTGAGATCTCCGAAAGGTTGCTTTTGTCTTGCCCAACCGTTTGTTTGTTTTTTTTTTTTTTTGGCCTTCTTTGGCTTAAATAAGTTGTTATTAGTTAAAACTAAGATTTAAGTTTTATGCAACCCTCAAATGCCTTTTGGGCATCAAAGAGTAAAGACAGTTGCAAATACAATTTGATTCCGTTTTTAATTAGGTTTAGCATGTGGGAGATTGATTAAAATATTAATGTTTTGAGTAGAAAACAACTACTGATGCCACAATCTTAGTCGTCGAAGAGTGGGACTTGCGTGCATAAAACGAGGCAGAAACCTAAAGTCACTGAGGGTCGGAGGGGGTGTGCCTCTGGAAGACTCTCTGATGCCTAAGTTAGTATAAGGATTTTTTCTAGATAATAAGGGAAGCCAAAGGAATGGGAGCTGTGAGTGGAGAATTATCCGTACCTTTTGATTTATGAGGAACCATTTTTTATAGTATGTTGGAGCAGAGTTTGATTAGGAGAACACCTGTAGTGTTGGGATAGGAGTAGATTTCTCTTTTGGAGTTATCTAACTCCGTATGAGTTTATTCAAACGTTGGAGTGGCGGGACAGCATCAGGTCTTATAGTGCGGAATTACCATTATGCCTCTTGCCACGTGTTGGAAGGAAATTAGTTGTCTTGTCGTGGTTTAAGAAACTACCAATTTTCCCTGGAGATAGACATGTGTCATCATGTCATTGGAGAGTGGTTTTGTCCCCTACATCATATACCCGCCACTTCCTTAAGTGCATTTATGTACTTGAAGGAGTAGATAGCATGGGGTTAAGACGGTGGTTCGAACCTGTTTGCGAAGAGGCTAGTCACCCACAAAGTTTTGTTGAAACACCTCCGAGGTGTTAGGAAATGGCTCAAAGTTTGGATATTGATCCGAGGCGTTGACATTCAACCAAAACCTACTCGGAGTTTTGCGATTAAGTCCGAAGAGTTGACACTCAGCCAAAATTGCTCGAAGTTTGGCGATCGAGTCGGAGGAGTTGACACTCAATTAAAACTGCTCCGAGTTTGGCGATTGATCCGAGGCATTGACATTTAGTCAAAAACTACTCAGAGTTTGGCGATTAAGTCTAAGGAGTTGACACTCAACCAAAACTGCTTGGAGTTTGGCTATCGAGTCCGAGGAGTTGACACTCAGTCAAATTTGCTCGGAGTTTGGCGATCGAATCCGAGAAGTTGACGCTCAGTCAAAATTTCTTGGAGTTTGGCGATTGATCTAAGGCACTGACATTCAGTCAAAAACTACTCGAAGTTTGGTAATTAAGTCCGAGGCGTTGACACTCAGCCAAAACTACTTGGAGTTTGGCGATCGAGTTTGAGGAGTTGACACTCAGTCAAAACTGCTCAGATTTTGACGATCGAGTCCGAGGAGTTGAGACTCAGTCAAAACTACTCGAAGTTTGGCGATAGTGTCCAAAGAGTTGACACTCAATCAAAACTGCTCGGATTTTAGCGATTAAGTCTGAGGAGTTGACACTCAACCGAAACTACTCGGAGTTACTTGAAGGGGTTCGAGGAGTTGGACATGGACTCTAGCTGCTTAGAGTTTGTTGGAGAAGTCGGAGGAGTTGAACATGCACTCCAACTGCTCGGAGTTTCTTGAAGAAGTCCGAGGAGTTAAACATAGACTCCAACTACTTGAAGTTTGTTGGAGAAGTTCAAGGAGAAAGAGATGAACTCCAACTACTCATAATTATTTGGAGAATGATAAGTGCTTAAATAATCATATTTAAGCCCCTTAATTTACGCTTGTTAGGCTCTTTGTTATATATTTTAGTAGATTCTACTTCATTTTTTGTGTTTTTCATAGGTCTTTGAAGAAAAGAAGACATTTTGGAGCTCTAAGGAAGAAAAAGTGAAAATCTGCAAACCAGCTAGGTGCGCTCGAGCGCACCTCTCTTGTGATCGAGCGCACAGGCACTTGTGCGCACATTTAGAAGGCTCGAGCGTAGACCCATGTGATCGAGCGCACACGCACAGAAAGGCAGCAGAGCCAGTTTTGGAAAGAAGTCTTTGGATCTTAAATTGGAAATTAGGGTTTCGGGGCACCCTTAGAACCCTATATATAGACTTGTAAAGCACAGAAAACAGAGCTTTTGATTGTGCTTGAAGTTGTAAGCTTTGGATAGCAATTGACGACTCGTCTCCACAGTATTCTTTGGGTTTTATCTTTCTGTTTAGTTTAGTTATGGTTATAATGTTAAGTTTACTTAACATGTGTAACTAAACTCTTAATAGGGCTTGATTGAAGCCCTAATTATGCTTTTCTATATATAATTATTGATTACCTTTACAAATAGCCATGTTATGATGCTTTAATTGATTAATGCTTGTTTTATTGAATTCCTCATATGTGTGTGTCTGATCAACGTATACATGTGGTATGGATCAGTTAGTTAGATCAATTTGGATGACCGAGTCTTGGGTCTGACAATAGTAACAAAAGAAATCCACATCGGATTCTTGGGTTAATCAACATGGGAAACCGGGAGTATACAACATGCCCTAAGTCTCATGTGGTTGTCGATTTCCGCAGACATTATGCTCTCTTAAGTAACAACTCTGTATACACCATGCTGAATCCTTTAAGAGAGAAAAGAATTAGAGTATACACCATGCCTAACTCGTTGCTTCTGGAGATCAATAGCTTAAGGAGCGGACCAAGCCCTTAGGTTGACAACCATTAGGTATTCATGGTAGGGCTATAGCATTGACACATTGTTTATTAGGAAAGTATGATTAGTGGTGGATATCAAGGCCCTATGTTCTTATCATTATTAATCTAGACTCGATATTTATTTCTATCTATTTCTACTTTGTGAAATTAATTTTAAATCGAAATTCACCAATCCCTGCGGAGATGATCTCGTATTTGCACACTATGCTACTATTGACCTTGTGCACTTGCAAGTAAAACAAGTTCGATTATTTGCTTAATAATTTAGGTAGATAAATGTACAACAAGTTTTTGGCGCCATTACCGAGGATTGCGCTAAATTTCTTTCTAGAATTATTTTCGTTTAGTTTAGTCATTTTTATTTATATTTATTTATTCTATTTTATTTTATCAAAAATCTCAAAATTTTCAGTTTCTATTTTCACCTTTATTTTTGTTGCATCAAAAACCTAATCTATTTCTTTTTCGTTTTCTGTTTCAGGGACTGCAGCAGAACTCTCTAGGCCACTTGCGATCGAGCGCACCTCTCTGTGCGATCGAGCGCACTTGAGGTAGAGGCTACCACTGCTGCACTGAAGCAATTTTTTTTGCTGATTCATGCACGGGCTTCGATCCAAGCATCCAACTTTTTTCCCCTCGATACAGAGCTTGAGCGGACCATCCGACAAAGGCTTAGACACAACTCTGAAGAGGTAGAAAAAGAAATCGAGGAAGAAACACCAATGGCAGAACAGATCAAAAATCAACAACCACCTGAGCGAAGACCTATGAAGCAATCCTTCATCCCACGGAACCTTGACCAGCCCTCTTGCATTGCTTATCAACTAGATGCGGAAGGCAACTACAACATATCTCCACAGATACTTAGTGCATTGACTCACTTTAGGGGTACACCTAATGAGGATCCACACTTGCACCTTCGAGAGTTCTTCGATCTCTGCAAGTTCCAGCACATCCGAAGCTTAGACCAAGAAGGAATCAGGTTAATTCTTTTCCCTTTTTCCTTAAAAGATAATGCTAAACTATGATACAATTCATTGCCTGTAGTTTCTATCCACACTTGGGAGGAGTTGGCCAGTAAATTCCTAAGAAAATTTTTCCCAGCCCAAAAGACGAGGCAAATGAGGAAAGAGATTCAGTCTTTCCAACAAAAGGATGGAGACCTATTCTTTGAGGCATGGGGACATTTCAACGAGCTGCTACTCAGATGCCCACATCACAATATACCTCAGGATGAACTGGTACAAGCTTTCTATGAAGGTTTAAGTGATACTAATAAAAGTATTGTGGATTCAGGTTGTGGAGGAGTGCTGATATAGAAAAGCAGCGAAGAAGCCATGGAGCTATTTGAGACCTTAAGTGAACACACCCAGCAATTCTCCTCTCGAGGTAGACATGGAACCAAGAGCAAAGGCATGTATGAGGTGAACCTAAATGGAGGATCCTCTACGCAAATAGCAGTAGTGGAGAGGAAATTGGATCTGTTAGTTAAAGCCATGGCTGCTCAGAATGCATCACCTAATCCACCAGCTACACTATTCCAGGTATGTGCTACATGTTCTCAGTTTGATCATAATACTGAGATATGTCCATTGTATTCATCTGCAGACCCTGAGCAAGCAAATTATGTGGGACCAAACAACTATCTGCCAAAGAACAATCCATATGCAAACACTTACAACCTTGGATGGCGAAATCACCCTAACTTCTCTTAGAGCAACAATCAGAATAGTCAAGGGCAGCAAAAGAACTCCCAACCAGCAGCCCACTCAGTTCCCAAAACAAAGAAAAATGATCTAGAGAGTCTTGTGAGGCAACTAGCAACTCAGCAACAGCAGATAATATCCCAACACCAACAGCTGATGAATTCACAAGAACAGTTCATGGCAGAAACAAGACAATTTCAGACTGAGATAAGACAAACCACTGCAAAACATGAACAAGCCATTCAAGGACTAGAGGTATAAATAAGGCAATTGGCCAAGGAACTGAGTAGCAGAAAGCAAGGTGAACTTCCAGCCCAACCACTACCTAATCCAAGAGGACATCAACAACTTAATGCTGTGACAACTCTAAGAAGTGGTAAGACCATAGGTATTGATAAGCCTGCACAAACATCTCTAGACAAAGCATCCATATCTAAGGTAAGTGAGATGGAAAAGGTGAATGCACCACCCTTCCCTCAAAGGTTAGTAAAGCCAAAGAAATAGACTAAATTGATTGACATTTTCGAAATTTTGAGAAAAATAGAGACTTGATGCAATTAAACAAATTCTTGCGTATGCTAAATTTTTGAAAAGTTGTTGCACTAATAAAAGGAAGTTTCAGGAGCATGAGACAGTAGCCTTGACTGAAGAGGTAAGTGTTGTGTTATTAAAAAAACTACCCCCAAAGCTAAAACATCCATGTAGTTTTACTATTCCTTGCAGGATAGGTGATCAGTTATTTGAGCAAGCATTACTGGATCTAGGGGCAAGTGTCAATCTGCTGCCATACAGTGTATTCAAGACACTAGGTTTGGGGGAGCTTTAACCAACCTCCATCACCTTGCAATTGGCTGATAGAAGCATCAAACGACCAAGAGGTAAAAATAGGTAAATTTATTTTACCTGCTGATTTTATTGTATTAGATATGGAAGAATGTTCTATGCCATTACCTTTACTCGTCATCTTAGGAAGACCCTTTATGATAACTGCTGATACAAATGTATGTGTAAAAGAGGGCATTTTCACTATGAAGGTAAATGATGAGGAGATAGAATTGAAAATATTTGATACATAAAAATCACCCAAAAATGATATGGAATGTTCTAATGTATGCTTGATGCAAGATGTTGTTGAACAAGTTTTTCAGGTCCATCAAGTTGTTCCATGGGAGACTACCCCCCATAGTGTCACAAGATTAGAGATCAAGCCAGAATATGACGATGTTACTAAGGACATCAATGAAGCTATGCACCCCCTTAAGGCCGCTCCAAGGCATCCAAGTAAGTTTATTCCTCCAGTTGAACCTCCTGAGCCTACTAATACTACTCTCCTTTCTTCTATTGTCCAGGCACCAAAATTGGAGATGAAGTAGTTATCAAGGGCACTTGAACCACAAAAGGTGGGCTTTACATGCCCCCTTCAAAGGGAGTAGCACTGAAGCTACTATAGAGAGCGCTTGAGCAATTTTCACTTTCATAACCATATAGCTCAAGCGCCTATATCTAGGTTAGTGGTACTGAGGCCACTAAAGTACGAGATGGTTGTATTGTTCTAAATTCATTAATTCAATATTCGTAAGGTTTAAAATTTTCTATACATGCTTCCTTGTGCTCAAGCGCACCTCACAGTGTGCTCGAGCGCACCTTCACCCTGCGTTCTATAGCGTGCGAGCGCATCCCACCAGACACTTGCGCACAAGTGCGATCGAGTGCACTCGGGACAGAGAGGTGATTATGCCTAAAGTATAACACGATAGTTGTAGCACGGCTTTGGAGTGTCGATTCCACAGGGAGACAAACTAACTACAAGAGAAAGTGCAAACCTTAAAACGAACGATAAAAGTTAAACGAGAAAATCTGAGTTTGAAGTAGTATGAAATAATTGTGTAAATATAATATAGAACAACAAGGGTTCGGGAATCCTCCCTAGGTTCATTGCCTTATTCTATTCTTGATTCAGTTGTTTCTCGATTGCAAGTCTCACATCCCAAACAAGCAATTGACAAATATTCAATTAAAGCACATATATAAACCCTAATGTAATTGATATGAATTGCTCTTTCGAATTAAGCACACATGACCTATCCTATAAGTTTATCAAGAAGCGACAATATATCTTTAATGACAATATCGCAGTAATGGACAAACTTAAAAGAGAAGTCTACCAGACTCAATCACATCCAAACAGATTGACATAAGAAAAGCATGACTAGACTTATATCTAGGAGAAGCATGCAATCACCGGATTAAGAGTAAATTTTCTAATTAGATTAAAGAATAAATCATAACAATGTTTAATGATAATAAATCCAAACTACAATTAATCAAGACTAGAAAATAAGAACAACTACACCTAGAGATTCATCCCTTCGCCTTGATTGGAGATTAGTTGGCCATGGGGGAGAGTGTGGCAGCCTTCATGATGTTTTCCCCGGCCTCTAGCCTCTAATTCATCTCTTTTACAAACCCTAAGTGGTCTATTTATAATACACAAGGTCCAAGGGTGTTTTAGGGTTTAAAAAGTCATTAAAATCCTAATTAGGGTCTAACTCGGATATGCAAATCCGTGTGCACGCTGCGGTGCTGCTGGGAAGCACCGTAGTAAAAATGACTTAGCCCACATCGATAGTCATTCCCATCAAAATTGCATAAATTAAAATAACTCTTTCAATGGTTAGGTCACTGTAGTGCAGAGCAGGCATCATCCACTAACATACAAAATATTTCCAAGCCCTAGCATTTATATTCAGAGAAGGACCGGGCAAGGTTACAGGGGTATCCCCCGTCATTTTCCGTGTAGTACCCGGAATACATAGAGTATTACAAATCTCTTCATAATCAATATTAGATGCATATGCACTATACTCACTGTTTTCTATGTCAGGTAACCCATAGATTCTATTTATGGATGTGCTGTTAAAAGATACTATTTTGACTCTCACCCTCACTTTATTATTCCTATGCTTGTCTACATTAGTGTAAAATTCTCTAACCATATTTGGAAGGGAATGAGATGGGGGTCTTGTAAATGTACCTCAATTCCTATCAGTAATCATTTTAAACAGAGATGGGTTTCCCCTCTCTGTGATGTTGAATCCTCTCTCTGGAATGAGTTTTCTAGTTTACATCATCCGAATATATCTCTCACTTGCCTCAAAACTAACAAATTTGGTCTCATCATACTCTTATTGTTGTTTTTCCCTAGGTCTCTTGGTCTTAGGTGCCATGGAAATCAAATATATAGAAAAATATATTTAAAGCAAAATTTAACCACCAAATAGCACAAGTGAACAATAAAAGGGAAGAAATTAGGCTTACTTGATGTCCAAAGTTGGAGAGAAAGAAGACTAACCACCAACTTGAAGTGTTCTTGATGAATCCAAAATCTTCTTAGAGCCAAACTTGTGAGAGAGATTTCTAGCAAAATATGTAAAAGTAGTGAGCAATTTAGCAATAAATGATGGGAGAAACAAGAAATTTTAAAGAAAAATGAAGTGGGTATGTGAGGTTTGTGAGAGAGGAAGAGAGAGAGTAAAATGGGGCTGCTATGTTTTGTTCAAGTTGAAATAAAGAAGAAGGTAGGTTTTAGGGTTTTAAAATGCCAAAGTTTGGGTGGGCACTGCAGCGTGGGCTGATGGGCTTGGAGGCATGCAATCTAGGCGTTGTAGTGTGCCAGATGCAAGGGCATGACACTAGGCTGGCCTGTTTTGCGCTCATTCTGGGCGCTACAGTGCGCCAAATGTTTGGACGCGGCATTGGGCCTGGCACACTGGGCCTGGTGCTGTGTGCTGGGCCTGTTTTGCCCTGGGCCTATTTTCTACAAGAAAAGTTTGTTGGTTTGCAAAAAGAAAGAGAAAAATAAAATAAAGTCAGCCAAATGGTATAGAAAGGAATCCTTAAAAATTAGATTAAGCTAAAAGAAAAACTAGCAATTAAGATTGAATAAAACTTTAATTAAAAACAAAACAAGCAAATCAAAAGAAAAAATAAATAAAAACGTACCTATGTGGTATAGTTAAGGTGAATAGACCGGATCCATAAGTGGAATGTCTTCCACCTTCGGATCTTGCCTATCGATCAAGATCTTAAGGCGCTGACCATTCACTTTAAAAGTTTGACCGTCCCTAGTGTCCTCTATTTCCACTGCTCCATTTTCAAAAACATTTTTCACTATGAAAGGACCGGTCAACCTTGACCGAAGTTTCCCAGGATGCTTATGGAGTCTAGAGTCGTATAAGAACACCCGATCATTGGGTTTAAATGTTTTTCTCAAAATGTTTCTATCATGGAATACTTTCATCTTAGCCTTATAGATTCTAGAATTTTCATAAGCATCGTTTCTTAATTCCTCTAACTCGGTCAACTGATATTTCCTAAGTTTACCCGCTTCGCCTATGTCAAAATTAAAATACTTGATGGCCCAATAAGGTCGATGCTCGAGCTCGACAGGTAAGTGACAAGGCTTTCCAAAAACAAACCGATAAGGTGACATACCTAAGGGTGTTTTAAAGGCTATACAGTAAGCCCAAAGCGCATCAACTAGTCTCAAAGACCAATCCTTGCGATCTGGGTTAACTATTTTTTCTAAAATTTGTTTAATTTCCCTATTAGCAAGCTCTACTTGTCCACCAGTTTGAGGATGGTAGGCAGTAGAAATTTTATGTAATCCCCCATATTTTTTCATCAAAGCTTCAAAACAACGGTTGTAAAAATGTGTACCTCGATCACTAATTATAGCATGTGGTGTACCAAATCGAGATAACACATTTTCTTTAAGAAATTTAATTACCGTCCTATTATTATTGCTTCGGCAAGCTGCTGCCTCTACTGATAAGTGCTTAAATATTCATATTTAAGCTCCTTAATTTACAGCTGTTAAGCTCTTAGTGCATTTTATTCTATTTTACTTCCTTTTGTGTTTTACATGTTTTTATAGGTTTTTGGAGAAAATAAAGCAATTTGGAAGCTTTTCGGGCTTAAAGAGAAAATTCTGGAAAAAGTTGTCATCTGGTAGGTGCGATCGAGCGCAGGATACCTGCGATCGAGCACACAGCACCTGCGCTCATGCGCACACAAAGAAGGCTCATGCCCACCAGTGCGATCGAGCGCAAGGAGACTGTGATCGAACGCACACATACGACAATGAACAGTAAAAATAGCAAAACCTGTTTTGGAAATAATGGTTCGGGTCCTGTTTTGGAAATTAGGGTTTCCAAGTGTCCTTAGAACCCTATAAATAGACTTTTAAAACACAGAAACAGTATCTTCCTTTTAGTTTAGTTTTTGTTCAGGGAGATCGGAGAAGGAAACTATGGAGGAGAATTGACAACTCTTCTCTCGGGTTTCTTTTTTCCTTTATTTTTATTATGTGTACTTAAACTTTTAGTAAGGGCTTGGTTGAAGCCCTGATTATGTTTACTAAATAAATTCAGTATTGGTATCTTTGTGATATTTATGTTGTGTTGCTTAACTTGATTAATACCTGTTTTTATTTAAATTCCTCATATATGTGTGTCTGATCAACGTGTGCATGTGGTATGGATTAGTTAGTTGAATCAATTTGGATGACCGAGTCTTGGGTTTAACATTAGTAACAAAAGATATCCATGCCGGATTCTTGGGTTAATCAACATGGGAAACCGGGAGTAGATACCATACCCTAGGTCCTATGTAGTTGTCGATTTCCATAGGTCTTATGCTCTCTTAAGGAACAATTCAGTAGATACCATGCTGAATCCCTTAAGAAAGAAAAGAGTTAGAGTAGATACCATGCCTAACTCGTTACTTAGGGAGATCAATAACTTAAGGAGTAGATACCATGCCCTTAGGTTGACAAACATTAGGTATTCATGACATAAGTAAAGCATTGATATACTGTTTTGTTGTGGTAGCATGATTAGTGGTGGATATCAAGTCCCTACGCCTTTATCTTTATTAAATTCCAACTCAATATTTATTTCTCTTATTTTTATTTTATTATTATGAAACTAATTCTAAATTAAAATTTACCAATCCCTGTGGAGATGATCTTGCATTCGCACACTATACTACTAAGTTGACCTTGTGCACTTGCAAGTAAAACAAGTTCGGTTATTTGCTTATTAATTTAGATAGATAAACGCACAACAAGTTTTTGGCACCGTTGCTGAGAATTGTGCTAAATTTCTTTTTGGAATTATTTTCATTAGTTTATTTTATTTTATTCTGTTCCATTTTATTTTTATTTTTATCAAAAATCAGATTTATTCCTTCTTTTCGTTTTCTGTTTTTGTTCAGGTGTGCAGAGGAGGAGTTTCTGTCCTCATTGAGATCGAGCGAACCCCTTGGTGCTATCGAGCGCAATCCCAGTGCGATCAAGCGCTGTTCTTGGTGCACTCGAGCGCAAAAGCTCCAGAGAGTACCCAAGAAGCAGTACTGAAACTACTACACTGAAGCTTTTCAACTAATTTATTCGAAGGAGAAGCACCAATGGCGGAAGCTAGTTATGCTGATCTAGCTGCTATGGAGAGAAAGCTAGATATGCTTATAAAAGCCATGACTGCTCAAAACATCTCACCTAGTCCACAAGCCAAACAACTCTAGGTATGTGCTATATGTTCTCGTTTTGATCACACTACTGACATTTGCCCTTTGTATTCATCTGCAGATCAAGAGCAAGTAAATCATGTGGGACCGAACAACTACAATATATATGGAAATACCTATAATTTTGGATAGTAGACTCACCCCAACTTCTCATGGAGCAACGATCAAAATGCCTTGAACTTTCAAGGGCAACAAAGGAACTCCCAACAAGCAGCCCACTTAGTTCCCGAATCAAAGAAAAACGACCTAGAGAGTCTTGTGATGCAGTTAGCAACTCAGCAACAAAAATTGATGACCTCACAAGATCAGTTTATGGCAGAGGAAAGGCAATTTCGGACTGAGATAAGACAAACCACTGCAAGGCATGAACAAACCATTCAAAGACTGGAAGTACAAGTGAGGCAATTGGCTAAAGAGTTGAGTGAACGACAGCAAGGTGTTGTTGAGCAAGTTTTTCACGTCCATCACATTGATCCATTGGAGACCACCCTAACCCATTGTTTCAAAGGATCAGATGTTGAGCCAAAATCTGAGGATGTTACTGATGACATCATTGAAATTGTGCACCTTCTAGAGGCTTCTCCAAAGCATCCAAGTAAGTACACCGATCCATTTGAACCTCATGTGCCTACTAATACTATTTTTTTTCCTTCTATTGTCCAGGCACCAAATTTGGAGTTGAAACAATTGCCGAAGCATTTGACTTATGCTTATATGGGAGAGAGTAAGAAACTACCTGTGCTAGTTGATGCCAATCTTAGTTTTGGGGAAAAATAAGGCTTGGTCTGGCTGAAGACATTAAACTTAGCGCTCATGGGAGGCACCCCACAGCTTATCCTTTTATTTTTATTGTTTTACGTATTTATTGTTATTTATTTATTTTTAGTACTTCTTGTTTTCCCGTATTACGTTAGTTTTTATTTTTTAGGGACAATGTGTGCATCCATTCAAGTTTGGGGGTATGTTATTAGCCATGCCAACCCAGCTAATTCTCCATCTCCCAAGTCAGATCTTTCCATGTTATTCACATGTTGTGAGTTTTAAAATACTCGCAAGCGCACGAGTCGTTTGCAGTATAGCGTTATGCAAGTGCGAGGTCGAATCCACAGGGAATTGCGTTGTGAAAGTATATTTTTAATCTAAACTAACTCTATCTTAACCTAGTTCCAAATTTCAGAATGATATTGCAAAATAAATTAAAACTAAACTAAGTTGATTTTAAAACTAATAATAAAAAGCACTAAGGTTTCCGAATCCACCCAACCAAAGTTAAGCATAGATGTTCTAAAACTATAGCCTATCAAAACATTCAATGAATCCAACTTACGACAAAAAACAAAGAATATCCCAACTAAACCAAAAGCACCCAATGTATCCGCTCTTAACAAATCACAAAGGGAATCCAATTTAATCGAAAAGCATTCAATGTATCCATCAGATGAAACACAAAGAAAATCCAACAGACAATTTAAACTCAATCAATTATAAGATTAACTCAAATAATTGACAGAACATTTATACTAAAAATTGTCAGATTTGTACAAGAAAATCTGAACTACTACGCCAAACAACGGCGGGGCTTCATCTTCAACCTTAGCTGAAGAGTCTAGCCACTCATAAGTATAAAACTATAATAAAAAGTGCTAAACATTTAAACTATAACAACTGAATATAAAGAAATAAATAAACAACTTTACATGGGAGAAATTCCACTAGCTGACGGGCGGCGCTTCCCCTCGTGGTAGCAATGCCTTCGGGATCCACCAAAATGCTGGCGGAAGTCCACCGGTAAACACCAAAGTGGCTCAGGAATTGTACCCTGAATGATGAAGCCAGATGGTGTTTATATAGGGGAAGACCCGGAGCAATATGGGTTGTAGATTCGATGTGGGATACTGCTCGTGTGCGCTCGATCGTAGTGTGGTGCGATCGATCACAGATACGATCGATCGCATGTCTTGTGCGCACGATCTTATGTGCGCTCGATCGTATGTCTGCTACGATCGATCGCAGATGCACTGAACTTCAAATATTTCGATGTGGGATGTTGACCATGCACTCGTTCGTAGGCAGGTGCGCTCGAGCGCAGATGCACTCGATCGCATATCTCGTGCGATCGATCGCAATGTCTCCAGAAGCTTCACATCTCCTTAAATGCTTTATTTTCTCCACAAACCTGTAAAAATACACAAAACACAAGAAAGACGTAAAATAAAGTGAAATACTACAAACTAAGAGCATAACAAATATAAGTTAAGGGTCTAAAATATGCAATATTTAAGACTCATCAAATACCCCCAAACTTATATTTTGCTAGTCCCTTAGCAAAACAAAATAAAAGACTCAATGAAAAACAAAGAACTTAAAGATAAAGTCATCACTCATGGTATCCAAAAATTTAAGGAGCACACATCACCATGATATTCATTCATAAGCAAGCTTAAAAAGGTAAACCCATCTTCGCAATGAATAGAAATGTTAATATCTAATTACTTACAAAAGGCAGGATAAGGCATCACAAGCTTGAATCAGTGTAAAGTGAATTAGCATATAAAAATGAAGCTTCCAAGTAACTCTAATGTGTAAGGTCTCCATGTCTCAAGATTCACCGAATTTCCCATAAAAAATGAACGAAAAGGCATAGTTTTTATTTTTTTATATTTTTTTTATATTTTTTTTCTCTTTTTATATAATAAGGCACGGCTATGTTTAGTTCCCTTAAGCTTTCTAATTGACCCATGTAACGAGTGTTGAGTCAATGACTCCTAAACCAGGTGGTTTTAGGGCATTAGGTGTAAAGACACCCCTAAGGACTTACTAACTCGAGTCAAAAAGGCTACGAAATTAAACCGACCTTAATATTACCAAGCAAAATTCCACTTTTTGACGTGAACACTCACTGTTTACTGAGGCAAGAGGTCCAGTTACTCAGTGAAAAGTTTATTGATAATTTTTTTTTTTTTTTTTTTTTGCCCAAGAGTTCACCCAACAAGTCATCCAGTTTCAGTTAAGATAAGGAAAAATACGCATTAAAATCACATGTCATACCTCACATAATTTGTGCTAATGTGCTTGTGTTAGATTATGTCAAACATGTGAATTCTCAAATGCCTAAGGTAAGTAACTAAATTTTAAAATTTATCACCAGATCATGTGTTCAAAATATTAAGCTCACCAATGACATCACATCACAGAAAATGTTTAGATCAACCAAAATTTCATGATAACATGAGCATGCATTTATCTCTACGACGAAAAGACAACAAATTAGGACAAAGTGTGTGATGTGTCTCCCATACCCCCAAACTTAAATTACACATTGACCCCAATGTGTGACTAATATGGAACAAGCTGACCTGAGATATGGAGAATTATCTGGACTGGTATGGCTCATAGCATACCCCCAAACTTGAACTGAAGTACGCTTTGTCCCTGAAAAATAAAAACTGGAAAACAAAAAATACTGGAAACAAACATTAATCATAAAAAATGCGAAATAATAAATAAACAAAAGAAAAGATAAGCTGTGGGGTGCCTCCCATGAGCGCTAAGTTTAACGTCTTCAGCCAGACCCAACATTAGTAAACAGGCCCAACTAAGCGCTCCACCATCTGATCAAAAAATGGGAATGAAAAATGATCAGGCCTAGTGGCAGCATTCAATTTACGATAGTCTAGACACTTTATCCATCTTAACTGCACTCGAGTTGGAACCAACTCGTCGTCTTTATTTACTACCATCAATTCAGCACGTTTGGGCACGACTGGAATCTGGCTCACCCACTTGCTATCAGAGATGGGATAAATGATCCCTGCCTCTAACAGCTTAATATCTTCTGCCCTCACAACCTCTTGCATAGCAGGGTTGAGCCTTCTTTGTGGCTCCCTCGATGGCTTGGTGTTCTCCTCCAACTGTATCGTGTGTATCACCAACGAGGGGTTGATTCCTTTGACATCCTCAATAGTCTAGCCTATAGCTTCCTGATGCTCTCTTAAGACGTCCAATAATTTCTCCTCTGGAGCATCACCCAAATCTAAAGCTATAATTATAGGCAAAGAATCTGCTGGACCTGGGAACTTATACTTAAGATTATCCAGTAAAGGCTTAAGTTCCTTCTTGTGAGGTTCAGGTGTTATGGTTTCCTCTGTCTCATTGATCTTTTGAGGAGCAGACTCCAAAGTAGCATTTGCCTGCTCAAACAACTTATCTAAATCCAAATCGTCTTCAAATTGAGCAAAGCATGCCTCCAAAATTTCCTCAGACTTCCCTTCTTTCTTGGGCGCTTGTAGTCTCTCAGGGTAAGGCGCTTTAGGTACAAACGACCTAGAGAGATCATTAATAATAGGTGTGGCTGTAGATGGCTCAGCATCTCTCTTCTTATTGTTGCCACTTCTTTGCCCTTGGTGCATAGCAGGGTTCTCTTCCACTTGATTGTGCACTTGTCTCCCAGACCTCAATGGGACAATTGATTGCACTTGTTCCTGCTAATGCATAGGAGTTAATAAATTTCCCACCGTAAACTGTTCTTTTAGGTTAGGATCAGTTTGACTGGGGAACGTTCCTTCCTCTCTTTCACCCACGTAACTTGCGATTTGATCAATTTGACTCTCTAGTGTGGCAATCGCTTGGGTGTTTTCTATTGTTGCAGTCATCACTTCACTCATAGATTGGCTAGTCATTTTCATGAAATCATTGAGAGCGTCCTCCAATGACTGTGAAACCAACGCTGGTGCTTGAATAGGAGCTTGGTAAGCGGGTGATGGTGCTGGATAAGCTGAGTGACCATAACTTGGAATTGGTGGAGGAAATTCGGGAAGGTATTGATTGTGAGCATGATAAGGGTCTCCTCCCTGATTCCTCAGTTGGTTCTGCGTCCATGAAACATTAGAGTGGTCCCACCACCTTGGATTGTATGTTTTAGAGTAAGATCCATTTGATTGCCAACAACACTCATTGAAAGCATTCATTTGTTCCATGGGATACTCAGCAAAAGCCGGCATTGATTGACAATTCTGTGCTAAATGCAGAGGACTAGCACAGATGGAACAACTATCAACATTGAATGTGTTGGCAGCATTGAGGGACGGGCCGATCATTTTAATGAAATCCTTGAGGGCGTCCTCTAAGGACTGTGAAACCGGCGCTGGATTCATCCATATTTTTTTTTAATTAATTTTTTTTTTATGACTAACTAGTAGAAAAATAAAATCAATTCAGACCAAAAATTTTCACAAACAAAACAATTCCCCGGCAACGGCGCCAAAAACGTATTGTGAGTTTTAAATTACTCGCAAGCGCACGAGTCGTTTGCAGTATAGTGTTGTGCAAGTGCGAGGTCGAATCCACAGGGAATTGCGTTGTGAAAGTATATTTTTAATCTAAACTAACTCTATCTTAACCTAATTCAAAATTTCAGAATGATATTGCAAAATAAATTAAAACTAAACTAAGTTGATTTTAAAACTAATAATAAAAAGCACTAAGGTTTCCGAATCCACCCCACCAAAGTTAAGCATAGATGTTCTAAAAATATAGCCTATCAAAACATTCAATGAATCCAACTTACGACAAAAAACAAAGAATATCCCAACTAAACCAAAAGCACCCAATGTATCTGCTCTTAACAAATCACAAAGGGAATCCAATTTAATCGAAAAGCATTCAATGTATCCATCAAATGAAACACAAAGAAAATCCAACAGACAATTTAAACTCAATCAATTATAAGATTAACTCAAATAATTAACAGAACATTTATACTAAAAATTGTCAGATTTGTACAAGCAAATCTGAACTACTACGCCAAACAACGGCGGGGCTTCATCTTCAACCTTAGCTGAAGAGTCTAGCCACTCATAAGTATAAAACTATAATAAAAAGTGCTAAACATTTAAACTAAAACAACTGAATATAAAGAAATAAATAAACAACTTTACATGAGAGAAATTCCACTAGCTGACGGGCGGCGCTTCCCCTCGTGGTAGCAATGCCTTCGGGATCCACCAAAATGCTGGCGGAAGTCCACCGGTAAACACCAAAGTGGCTCAGGAATTGTACCCTGAATGATGAAGCCAGATGGTGTTTATATAGGGGAAGACCCGGAGCAATATGGGTTGCAGATTCAATGTGGAATACTGCCCGTGTGTGCTCGATCGCAGTGTGGTGCGATCGATCGCAGATACGATCGATCGCATGTCTTATGCGCACGATCTCATGTGTGCTCGATCGCATGTCTGCTACGATCGATCGCAGATGCACTGAACTTCAAATATTTCGATGTGGGATGTTGACCATGCACTCGTTCGTAGGCAGGTGCGCTCGAGCGCAGATGCGCTCGATCGCATATCTCGTGCGATCGATCGCAATGTCTCCAGAAGCTTCACATCTCCTTAAATGCTTTATTTTCTCCACAAACCTGTAAAAATACACAAAACACAAGAAAGACGTAAAATAAAGTGAAATACTACAAACTAAGAGCATAACAAATATAAGTTAAGGGTCTAAAATATGCAATATTTAAGACTCATCATCACACATTGGGGACAATGTGTAATTAAAGTTTGGGGGTAGGGGAGACACATTCACACACTTTGTCCCATTTTTTTTTAGATAAATATATATTCATATTTAATAAAAAAAATTGGTTGTTTACAACAATTATTATGATAAAACTTTATTAGTAATCTTAAAATCTAGAACACATAGTCTAGTAATAAGAATTTTAAAAGTTAGTTACCTACCTCAAGGCACTTAAGAATTCATGAGTTTGATCTAGATCTGATACGAGCACATTAGCACGCATTTGTGTGGGGTATGACATGTAATTTTAATATATATGTTTCCATGACTTAACCGTAATCAAATAACTTGTTAGATAAACACTTTGGTATAGACAAATAAAGAGAAAAATGTCCATCATGCAAAAAAAAGAAAATAAAATGCTCCTAATGATCATCAAATAAAATTTTCACTGAGTAATTGGACCTCTTGCCTCAGTAAGCAATGATTGTTCACGTCAAAAAGTGGGGATTAAGCATTTAATGATCATAAAAATTTCCGATGGATAACTGGACCTCTTGCCTTAGTAAGCAGTGAGTGTTCACATCAAAAGGTGGGGATTTTTGCTTGGAAGCATTAAGACATGTTAGTTTCGTAGCCTTTTTTACTCGAGTTAATAAGTCCTTAGGGGTGTCTTCACACCTAATGCCCTAGAACCATCTGGTTTAGGAGTCATTGGCTAAACACTCGCTACAAGGGTAAATTAGAAAGCTTAATGGAACTCGATATGGCAAAGATCTCATGATGAAAGAAAAATAAAAGAAGTAAAAACTATGCCATTTTTGTTTCGTCTAACATGGAAATTCGATGAAGGTTTGGACGCCGAAACACTATACATTAGAAATATTTGGAAGTTCCATCTTTTATGTGCTAATCCACCACATACACTAAGTCAACTTGTGATGCCTTAAACTAGCCTTGTGTAAGTAACATGAACTTTTAAAATCCTTATTCATTGCAAAAATGTGTTTCTATTATAAGCTTACTCATGAACTATCATGTGCAACCCAAGTTTTTAAATAAAACATGAATACTGAATTTATCTTTGTTGTTTTTCATTTAGTTTTAAGTTTCGTATTGTTAAGGGACTAGCAATATGTAAGTTTGGGGGTATGATAAGTGCTTAAATATTCATATTTAAGCCCCTTAATTTACATCTGTTAAGCTCTTAGTTTGTGTATTTTATTCTATTTTACTTCATTTCTATGTTTTACATGTTTTTACAGGTTTTTAGAGAAAAGAAAGCAATTTGGAAGCTTCTCGGGCTTAAAGAGAAAAACTGGAAAAAGCTGTCATTTGGTAGGTGCGATCGAGCGTACAGCACCTGCGCTCGTGCGCACACAAAGAAGGCTCATGTGCACTAGCGAGATCGAGCGCAAGGAGACTATGATCGAATGCACACGTACGGCAGTGAACAGTAAAAACAGTAGAACCTGCTTTGGAAATAATGGTTCGGGTCCTGTTTTGAAAATTAGGGTTTCTAAGTGTCCTTAGAACCCTATAAATAGACTTTTAAAACACAGAAACAATATCTTCCTTTTAGTTTAGCTTTTGTTCGGGGAGATCGGAGAAGGAAACTGTGGAGGAGAATTGACCACTCTTCTCTCGGGTTTCTTCTTTCCTTTATTTTTATTATGTAATCTTAAACTTTTAGTAAGGGCTTGGTTGAAGCCCTGATTATGTTTACTAAATAAATTCAGTATTGGCGCTTTTGCGATATTTACATTGTGTTGCTTAACTTGATTAATACCTGTTTTTATTTAAATTCCTCATATGTGTGTGTCTGATCAACGTATGCATGTGGTATAGATTAGTTAGTTGAATCAATTTGGATGACTGAGTCCTGGGTTTAATATTAGTAAAAAAAGATATCTATGTCGGATTCTTGGGTTAATCAACATGGGAAACTGGGAGTAGATACCATACCCTAGGTCCTATGCTCTCTTAAGGAACAACTCAGTAGATACCATGCTGAATCCCTTAAGAAAGAAAAGAGTTAGAGTAGATATCATGCCTAACTCGTTACTTAGGGAGATCAATAGCTTAAGGAGTAGATATTATGCCCTTAGGTTGACAAACATTAGGTATTCCTGACATGAGTAAAGCATTGGCATACTGTTTTGTTGTGTAGCATGATTAGTGGTGGATATCAAGTTCCTACGCCTTTATCTTTATTAAATTCTAACTCAATATTTATTTCTCTTATTTTTATTTTATTATTGCGAAACTAATTCTAAATCAAAATTTACCAATCCCTGTGGAGATGATCTTGCATTCGCACACTATACTACTAAGTTGACCTTGTGCACTTGCAAGTAAAACGAGTTCGGTTATTTGCTTATTAATTTAGGTAGATAAACACACAACATCTACCCACTTAGATACATAATCTATTGCCACGATTATATACTGCTATCCAAAGGAAAAAGGAAAGGGTCCCATAAAATCGATGCCCTAACAATCAAAGATCTCAATTACTAAAATTGGGTTTAAGGGCATCATATTTTGGCGAAATACAGCTCCTAACTTTTGACACTTTTTACATGAGCGATAATAGATGTTTGCATCTTTAAACAAGGTAGGCCAATAAAATCCACACTGCAAAATTTTTGCAACGGTTTTTTTCATTGAAAAATTGCCTCAACAAGCTTGGGAATGACAAAATTCCAAGACGTTAGCAATCTCTTCATTAGGGATGCAATGCCTTAAAATTTGGTTAAGGCAGTACTTAAAAAGATAGGACTCATCCCAATAGAAATTATGTAACTCATATAAGAATTTCCTCTTGTCTTGAGCGCTCCAATCCATCGGTATCTCACATGTAGCCAAATAATTTACGATGTGAGCAAACCATGGTAAAGAAGTAACAGAGAGTAAATGCTCATCGGGAAAGTCATCCTTGATTGGCATGTCATCGCAAGTGTCCTCAAAAGTGAGCCTTGATAGATGGTCAGCAACGTTGAAAAGTGGCAGGGGCATTACACAATCCAAATGGCATTCTACGAAAAGCATAGGTGCCAAAGGGACAAGTAAAAGTGGTTTTTTCTTGGTCTTCTAATTACGCCCAAAGTATAACGCGGTTATTGTAGTACAGCTTTGGGGTGTCGATTCCACAGGGAAACAAGTTAATTACAAAAGAAGGTGTGAATTTTAACACAGATGATGAAAGATTGATTAAAAGAATTTGAACTATGTGAAAATAGTGTGAAGGAAATTGTGTAAATAGATTTAATAAGAAATAACAAGGTTCCAGAAATCCTCCCTAGGTTCGTTGCCCTAATCCTAACTTGATTCAATTATTTTTATCTCGATTGCAAGTTTTACATCCCAAACAGGAAATCGGCAAATGTTCAATTAAAGCGCATGTATAAACCCTAATGTAATTGATATGAATTATTCTTTACTTTCAAGCACACATGATCTAACTTATAAATTATCAAAAGACGACGGTATATCTAAATGACAATACCGCAGCAATCGACAAATCTATAAAAAAAGATCTATCAGACTCAATCACACCCAAACAGATACACATAAGAAAAGCATGACTAGACTTATATGGAAAAGAAGCATGCAATCACCGGACTAATAAAAAATCTACTAATTAAATTAAAGAATAAAACATAACAATGTTTAATGAAAATGATATCCAGCTACAACTAAATCAAATAAAGGAAAATAAGAACAACTACACCTAGGGATTCATCCTTTCGCCTTGCTTGGAGATTAGCTGGCCATTTAGCTCATGCCTCCTCGAGTTGCCTCTGGCCTCTCAACGATCATCACCTCCTTGGTAGCAAAAACTTCGACGATTCCTCAGCTTGCCCTCCAAAAGTATACTTCAGACTCCTAAAGGCCCTCTGGATTGCTCCTAAAGGCCCTCTGGATTTACTCTCTGATGATTTCAGATGAGCTCCAATTGATGCCTAAAGCTGAAATGGAGTGGGTCTTATATAGGAAAACTCCCGGAGTGATATGTGTTTTCTAACCGATGTGGGATATGCTCGAATGCACTCGATCGCAGCTTTAGTGCACTCGATCACATGTGCGCTCGATCGCAGTTGCACTGTAGAGTACTTCTTGGTCGATGTGGGATGTGCGCTCGATCGCATTGCTTGTGCACTCAATCGCAATTGCGCTGCAAAGTACTTCTTTGTAGATGTGGGATGTGCGCTCGATCGCACTGCTTGTGCACTCGATCGCAGTACAGGGAGCAGTCCATTTTGTCCTTCCAAAAGCATAGGATCTTGGCCTTTTAAGCAACGATCGCTTCTTTTTCTCTTTTAAACTCAAAGTACCTGAAAATTGCACTGAAATAAGTCGGTGGTCCAATAATATTACTTTACATTTATTAACACATAAAAGCGCAATAAAGACCGAGATCAACCCTAAAATGCTAACAATTAACCACTGTTGAGAAGCATTTATAACTCTCATCACAACCCCCAACTAGCTTATTGCTAGTCCCTAGCAATTCAAGCGAGAATAAGAGATGAATTCTACAGTGGGAATCAAAGTAAATGAAAAGAAGTATTAGTGTTAACCAAGAGTAATTCACATTTTGTCTCAAAAATTGCACATAACACATGGCACAAAGAATCATTAAATTTCACCTGAATCCAGAAGTAATCCAAACATCAATCTTAAAATCGTTATTGACTCTTAACATCCATCTTACCACAAACCATTAATCCGAACACCAGGATGATTTTATGCATAACATTCATGAATACAAGTCTTGGCCTCTAAAAACATAATAAAATGTGTGACATCACTCACAAAAACAAGCTCCATAGGCTCACTTTTCAAATCACTCTCCACTATTGTAGAAAAATCACACTACATTAGATCAAAAGGTCTTTAATAAGCCTGTAACGTTAGGCCAAGGTAAAGGCTAAGGAAGAAAGAGAACGATTCACAAGTAAAAGAACTCAATTTCTTAGCTTTAAACACAATCACTTTAAGCACTTGATAACCTTTACTTCAACACCCAACTCTTTCAACCATTTTTCGAGCATTTCTTTCAACAAATCACCATTTTTTCTTTTCCTTTTCTTTCTTTCTTCTTTCTTTGCCATAATTCGTTTTTTTTTTTTTTTGCACATAACAATTCACCTTCTTTTTCATCATTTTTTTCCTTTTCTTTTCCATAACCCCCAACTTATCTCTTTTAATGTACTTGGGTTGTGGTTGTGATATTTTTTCATATTTCCACCCTTACTCCTTTTAAGTGCTTCTCACAACATGTGTATAACTAAGTTCTTTTAAAAGAAAGGTAAGGATAAAATATTTTTAGGCTCATAAAGGTAAGTAAATGGTTTATCGAAAGAAACAAAGCTCAATTTTTCTTTTCAAGAAAAAGGCTAAAATAGGTGACTAGTGATAAATATAGCAATGGTAGGTTTGAAATGCTCAAATGGTTCAAAAATGGCCTATATCATATCCTAAGTAGTGTGCATTCTAGGAATTCGCCTCAAGTGGTTATCAAGTAAGTTCTAGAGCTTGTCGAGACTGCAAAAATATTCACAAAATAATCAAACATAAAACTTTTCTAAATGTTTAAGACTAATCATATTATCTTACCACAAACTAGAGTCTCAAACCAAATGAAGATTGATGCTTAAATTAATTTCAAACTGAAGCAAGATTTAACTTCTTCTAAATGCTATATGCTATCTCAATTAAGTTTATATCATTGACATGTAAATTGACTCTAAGGCTAACACAAAGCATGCTAATCAAAAACAAAGATGACACCAAGCAGTTCAATGAAAGAAAATATGTTAATATGTTTCCTCTACCCCTAACTGAAAAATTATGTTGTCCTCAATGTTAAAGAAAATGTAAAGGAAACTCCCTTTGTAAGCAAAAGTGCACAGAAGCTGAAATTTGTGCACCTCCATATGAACTGCATGCTAAACTTCTTGTTGAAAGTTTGATCTACAATATAGAACAAACAAAAATAAAGCAACTATGGTGTACCATTAAGACTCCCACCGTGTGTTAGCACACTAAAAATTAAAATTAAAATGCATTCAATAATAATAAAAAAAAAAACAAAACAAATAAACAACACAAAAATAAAAGAAAAAAATTGTACCTCTGTTGTGTGGTCAAGGTAAGTAGACAGGATCCATAAGCGGAATGTCTTCCACTTTCGAATCTTGCCTATCCATTAAGATCTAAAGGCGTTGACCATTGACTTTAAAGACCCAACCATCTCTAGTATCCTCAATTTCTACTGCCCCATTTTCAAAAACATTTTTCACCACAAAAGGGCCGGTCCACCTCGACCGAAGTTTTCCAGGATGCTTATGGAGTCTAGAGTCATATAAGAACACCCGATCATGAGGTTTAAAAGTTTTCCTCAAAATATTTTTATCATGGAATACTTTCGTCTTAGCCTTATAGATTCTAGAGTTCTCATAAGAATCATTCCTTAACTCCTCTAACTAGGTCAACTGATATTTCCGAAGCTTACCAGCTACTCTTATGTCAAAATTAAAAGATTTGACTGCCCAATACGCTCGATGCTCGAGCTCTCCAAGTAAGTGGTAAGGCTTTCCAAAAACAAGCCGATAAGGTGATATACCTAAGGGAGTTTTAAAAGTTGTACGGTAAGCCCATAGTGCATCAACTAGTCTCAAAGACCAATCCTTGCGATCCAGGTTAACCGTTTTTTCTAAAATTTGTTTAATCTCCCTATTAACAAGTTCTACTTGCCCACTAGTCTGAGGATGATAGGCAGTAGAAATTTTATGCAACACCCCATATTTTTGCATCAAAGCTTCAAAAGAACGGTTGCAAAAATGTGTACCTCAATCACTAATTATAGCACGTGGGGTACTAAATCGAGATAACACATTTTCTTTAAGAAATATGATTACCGTTCTATTATCATTGCTTCGGCAAGCTGCTACCTCTACCCACTTAGATACATAATCTATTGCCACGATAATATATTAGTATCCAAAGGAAGGAGGAAAGGGTCCCATAAAATAGATGCCCCAACAATCAAAGATTTCAATTACAAAAATAGGGTTTAAGGGCATCATATTTCGACGAGACACAGCTCCTAACTTTTGAAACCTTTCACATGAGCAACAATAGGTGTTTGCATCTTTGAACAAGGTAGGCCAATAAAATCCACACTGCAAAATTTTTGCAGCGGATTTTTTCATTGAAAAGTGGCCTCCACAAGCTTGGGAATGACAAAATTCTAAGACACTTGTAATCTCTTCATTAGGGATGCAACGCCTTAGAATTTGGTCCGGGCAGTACTTGAAAAGATAGAGGTCATCCCAATAAAAATTATGTACCTCATATAAAAATTTCTTCTTGTCTTGAGCGCTCCAATCCATTGGTATCTCACCTGTAGCCAAATAATTCACGATGTGAGCAAACCATGGTAAGGAAGTAACAGAAAGTAAATGCTCATCGGGAAAGTCATCTTTGATTGGCATGTCATCAGATGTGTCCTCAAATGTGAGCCTTGAAAGATAGTCAGCCACTACATTCTCTACTCCTTTCTTATCTTTGATGGTGATGTCGAATTCTTGTAGGAGTAAGATCCATCGTATTAAGCGTGCCTTAGCATCCTTCTTTGTAAGAAGGTATTTGAGAGCTGCATGATCTGTAAAAATAAGGATAGGACAACCAATTAAGTATGCACGAAATTTATTTAAAGCAAATACTACAGCTAGCAATTCTTTTCAGTTGTGGAGTAATTCATCTGAGCACTATTCAAAGTCGTACTAGTATAGTAAATCACAAAAGATTTTCCCTTTCTTCGCTGTCCAAGAACAACACCTATAGTGTAGTCACTAGAATCACACATGATTTCAAAGGGTAAATTCCAATCAGGTGACTGCATTATAGGTGCTGAAGTAAGCTTGCCAATCAGCATTTTAAAGGCCTCTTGACAAGCTTGAGTCCACTCAAATGGGGAATCTTTAATTAAGAGGGCACATAATGGTCTAGATATGTTTGAAATATTTTGTATGAACCTCCTATAAAAGCCAGCATGACCAAGGAAAGATCTCACATCCTTTATTGTCTTAGGTGTAGGCAATTTAGAGATTAATTCGATATTAGATTGATCAACCTTTATTCCTTTATAAGAGACAATATGCCTTAAGACAATACCGGATGGTACCATGAAATGACATTTTTCCCAATTTAAAACCAATTCTTTTTCCTCACATCAAATTAATACTCTTTCCAAATTCATTAAGCATGTATCAAATGAAGATCCAAAAACAGTTAGGTCATCCATAAAAACCTCCATGCAATTTTCAACCATGTCACTAAAAACACTCATCATGCAACGTTGAAAAGTAGCAGGTGCATTACATAATCCAAATGGCATTCTATGAAAAGCGTAAGTACCAAAGGGACAAGTAAAAGTGGTTTTATCCTGATCTTCTAATGCAATTTCAATTTGATAATAGCCAGAATAACCATCTAAGAAACAGTAAAAATGATGACCAGCTACACTCTCAAGAATTTGATCAATAAAAGGGAGTGGGAAGTGGTCTTTCCGGGTGGCAAAATTTAATTTTCTGTAATCAATGCATATACACCACCCGGTCACAAGTTTGGTAGGGACTAACTCTCCTAGGTCATTCATTACCACACTGACTTCGGACTTTTTGGGAACGACTTGTGTAGGACTTACCCATTTATTATCAGCTATGGGATATACAATACTCGCATCTAACAATTTCAGCACTTCATTTTTCACTACTTCTTTCATAGTGGGGTTAAGTCTACGTTGAGGGTCTCTACGAGGACTGGTTTCTTCTTCCAAATTTATTTTATGGGAGCAGATCAAGGGACTAATTCCCTTCAAATTAGCCATGCTCCATCCTAAGGCTGATTTATGTGCAATTAAGGTCTAAATTAATTTCTCACATTGGGTCTCAAATAATTCAGATGAAATAATAACAGGAAAAGTATCACCTGGACCGAGAAAGGCATGCTTTAAACCCTTAGGTAGTGGCTTCAATTTAACTTTAGGTGCTTCCATACTTGAGGGGATTTGTTTTTCGCTTCTGTCAGGCAACTCCTCGAACCTTGGGTGCCATGCCTGAATGCCATAATCCTGAGATTTGTCAAAAACAGCACAAGTATCAATTATATCAGTTTTATCATCAAATAAATCAATCTCAGAATTAACAAGAAAACTCTTAAAAGGATCAAAATCATGAGCCATGGAAACTCCCTCATCGATGAGTGACTCAATCATGTATAGTTGGTGGTTTTCGTCCTCATCTTTGGGCTGTTTTGCAACATTGAAAATGTTCACTTCTAAGGTCATGTTTCCAAAAGACAGCTTCGTGAGTCCATTCCTTCAATTAATAAGAGCATTTGCGGTAGCAAGGAAAAGTCTACCCAAAATTAAAGGAATGCTCAGCAGAAGTGGTATCAAGGATTAAGAAATCAATAAGATAGTAAAATTTATCAATCTGAATCAACATATCCTTTACCACACCCCGAGCTACTTTGACTAAATGGTCAGCCAGTTGTAGCACCACGCCAATTGGTTTGATTTCCCCTAAACTTAGCTGTAAATAAATGGAAAATGGCATCGGGTTTACACTAGCTCCTAAATCTAGCAAGGCTTGTCCAACCTCATGATTTTCAATGCTACAAGCAATGGTGGGATAGCCTGGATCCTTGTATTTTGGGGGAATTCTTTCCTTAATTAAAGCACTAACTTGCTCAGTTAGAAATGTAGTTTTCTTGACATGGTGTTTCCTCTTAATTGTGCATAAATCTTTAAGAACTTTTGCATAAGTGGAAACTACATGCAAAAGAGAAAGATTAAGTTTCACTTGCCTCAAGTACTCTAGGATTTCATTATTTAAGTCCAGATTTTTCTTGTTTGACTTTAAGGCTTGAGGGAATGGTGCCTTAACAGGACTTTTGGTCACTTCAGGGTCTTTGGACAGCTCGATATTACTACTAGTTTGACCCTTTTCCACATCCTCGGATTCATTCATTGGTGAGATGTGCAGTGACTTACCACTTCGGGTCACAATAGCATTTACATTCTTCAAATTTTCTTGTGCCACATGTTGACCGCAAGGTATGGACTGAGCTTGGGAAGGGAACTTACCTCGCTCAGTCACACTTAAGGAGCTCATTAATTTGGATACTTGGCTCCTAATTTCTTTATTCTCATCAACTACCTGCGTAATTAATGCCTCAACCCTCTGGTTTGTCTTACCTTGTGCCTCTATAAAAGCCTGTAAGGTGTCTTCTAAGGAGTTCCTAAAGGATGAGGGTGCACGATAAGGTGCAGGGGATGATCTAGGGGGTTGTGCATGCTGCCGATTTTCAGATTTCCAGTTGAAGTTGGGGTGATTCCGCCACCCCGGATTATAAGTGTTTGAGAAAGGTGCAAGAGGCTTCTTGTACATGCTTAAGGCATTACATTGTTCCTCATACAGCCCTCTAATATCAACAAATGTGGGGCATTCTTGGGTGAGATGATCTACCCCACCACACACAAAGCATGGCTCTAAAGATTTGGCATGATTAGCCACATGTGTTTGCTTTGAGCCCTTAGTTTTCAATGCCTCTAACTCCCTAGTGAGCAGTTCGACCTTAGCTTTCAGGTTATCTTCTTCCCTAAGATGGTATATTCCTCCACCACTGGGGTTTCCTATAGGTCGTGACCTATTCGTGCTTTCAGTAGCACTAGGTCCAGTCCATGTATGAGCTTTCTCAGCAAGCTCATTGAGGTATTCAATAGCCTCATCGGGGTCTTTTTGCAGAAATTCCCCATTGCACATCATCTTTACAAATTGGCATTCTCTATAGGTAAGACCCTCATAGAAATAGCTCACTAAACGCCAAATTTCATACCCATGGTGTGGACACATACTTAACAGCTCTTTAAATTTCTCCCAAACTGATACAAAGTCTCGTTTTCCTTTTGTGCAAAGGTGGAGATTTGTCTTTTCAACGCATTAGTCTTATGTTGAGGGAAGTATTTGTTAAAGAAAGCCCGAGTCATCTCAGTCCACGATCCAATAGATCGTGGTCTCAGTGAGTATAGCCAACTTTTAGCTCTATCCTTCAAAGTGCAAGGAAAGAACTTAAGTCGCACAATGTCAGCAATTGCACCTTGACTATGGAAAGTCGCAACTACTTCCTCAAACTCTCTGATGTGCACATATGGGTTCTCATTTTCCATGCCATAAAATATAGGGAGTAACTGTATCATCCCTATTTTAAGATCTAATTGGGGAATGTTGGCTGGAAACATGATGCAAGATGGTGTGGTTGTGCGTGTAGGGTGGAGGTAATCCTGAAGGGTTCTAGTAGGTTGATCTTCGTGTTCACTCATCTCCTCAGGACTAGATAGATTATCAAATAAAGAGTTTAAAAAATTTAATCCTGACTCTAGCACAGGCCTACAAGCAAATCTGCCCAAAGTGTCTCTATATCTGGGCATGCAAGATCACACAATAGAAAGTACTATAAAATAGAAAGAATAAAATAAAATATAAAAATTTAATGCAGCAAGCAAAAAGAAGGAATGAAGTTACTGCCTTTATAGCTACTGAAAAGAAAAACTATTTACAACTCTTCTTTGTATTTAAGCGTGTTTCCCCGGCAACGGCGCCAAAATTTGATTACGCCCAAAGTATAACGCGGTTATTGTAGTACAGCTTTGGGGTGTCGATTCCACAGGAAAACAAGTTAATTACAAAAGAAGGTGTGAATTTTAACACAGACGATAAAAGATTGATTGAAAGAATTTAAACTATGTGAAAATAATGTGAAGGAAATTGTGTAAATAGATTTAATAAGAAATAAAAAGGTTCTAGAAATCCTCCCTAGGTTCGTTGCCCTAATCCTAACTTGATTCAGTCGTTTTTATCTCGATTGCAAGTTTCACATCCCAAACAGGCAATCGGCAAATGTTCAATTAAAGCGCATGTATAAACCCTAATGTAATTGATATGAATTATTCTTTACTTTCAAGCACGCATGACCTAACTTATAAATTATCAAAAGACGACGATATATTTAAACGACAATACCGCAGCAATGGACAAATCTATAAAAGAGATCTACCGGACTCAATCACACCCAAACAGATACACATAAGAAAAGCATGACTAGACTTATATGGAAAAGAAGCATGCAATCACTGGACTAATAAAAAATATACTAATTAAATTAAAAAATAAAACATAACAATGTTTATTGAAAATAATATCCAGCTACAACTGAATCAAATAAAGGAAAATAAGAACAACTACACCTAGGGATTCATCCCTTCGCCTTGCTTGGAGATTAGCTGGCCATTGAGCTCATGGCTCCTTGAGTTGCCTCCGGCTTCTCAATGATCATCACCTCCTTGGTAGCGAAAGCTTCAGCGATTCCTCAGCTTGCCCTCCAAAATTATACTTCAGACTCCTAAAGGCCCTCTGGATTGCTCCTAAAGGCCCTCTGGATTTACTCTTTGATGATTTCAGATGAGCTCCGATTGATACTTGAAGCTCAAGTGGAGTAGGTCTTATATAGGTAAACTACCGGAGTGATATGTGTTTTCTAACCGATGTGGGATATGCCCGAGTGCACTTGATCGCAGCCTTAGTGCGCTTGATCGCTGTTGCGCTGCAGAGTACTTCTTGGTCGATGTGGGATGTGCGCTTGATCGCACTGCTTGTGCGCTCGATCGCAATTGCACTACAGAGTACTTCTTGGTCGATGTGGGATGTGCACTCGATCGCATTGCTTGTGCGCTCGATCGCAGTACAGGCAGCAGTCCATCTTGTCCTTCCAAAAGCATGGGATCTTAGCCTTTTAAGCAACGATCGCTTATTTTTCTCTTTTAAACTCAAAGTACCTGAAAATTGCACTGAAATAAGTCAGTGGTCCAATAATATTACTTTAGAGTTATTAACACATAAAAGCGCAATAAAGACCGAGATCAACCCTAAAATGCTAACAATTAACCATTGTTGAGAAGCATTTTATGACTCTCATCATCTTCTAATGCAATTTCTGTTTGATAATAACCAGAATGGTTCTAGAAAATAGTAAAAGGGATGACCAGCTACACGCTCAAGAATTTGATCAATAAAAAAGAGTGGAAAGTGGTCTTTCCAGGTAGTAGCATTTAATTTCCTATAATCAATGCACATACGCCACCCGGTCACAAGCTTGGTAGGGACTAACTCTCCAAGGTCATTTTTTACCATAGTGACCCCGGACTTTTTAGGAACGACTTGCGTAGGACTTACCTATTTACTATCAGCTATGGGATATATAATTCTCGCATCTAATAGTTTTAGCCCTTCATTTTTCACTACTTTCATAGTGGGGTTAAACCTACGTTGAGGGTCTCTATGAGGACTAGTTCCTTCCTCTAAATTTATTTTATGTGAACAAATCAGGGGATTAATACCTTTTAAATCAGCCATGCTCCATCCTAAGGCTGATTTATGTGCATTTAGAGTTTGAATTAATTTCTTACCTTGGGTCTCAGATAATTCAGAATAGATAATAACAGGAAAAGTATCACCTGGACCAAAAAAGGCATGTTTTAAACCCTTAGGTAGTGACTTCAATTTGACTTTAGGTGCTGCCATACTTGAGAGGACTTGTGTCTTACTTCTCTCGGGCAGCTCCACAAACTTCGGTTGCCATGTTCGAGTGCCAAAATCCTGGGATTTATCTAAAACAGCACAAATATTAGTTATATCAGTTTTATCATCAAATAAATCAATCTCAGAATTAACAAGAAAATTTCCAAGAGGATCATAATCATGAGCTAAGGAAACTCCCTCATTGATGAGTGACTCAATCACGTAAAGCCAGTGGTTTTCATCCTCATCTTCGGGCTGTTTTGCAACATTGAAAATATTTACTTCAAGGGTCATGTTTCCAAAGGACAGCTTCATGAGTCCATTCCTACAATTTATTAGAGCATTTGCAGTAGCAAGAAAAGGTCTACCCAAAATCAAAGGAATCTTAGAGTTAGTGTCAACAGCAGAAATAGTATCAAGAATTAAGTAATCAACAGGATAGTAAAATTTATCAATTTGAATCAAAACATCCTCTACCACACCCCAGGGTACTTTGACTGAACGATCAGCCAATTGTAATACCACAGTGGTTGGTTTGATTTCTCGTAAACCCAGCTATAAATAAATAGAGAATGGCATCAGGTTTACACTAGCTCCTAAATCTAGCAAGGCTTGTCCAACTTCATGATTTCCAATACTACATGCAATGGTTGGACAGCCATGATCCTTGTATTTTTGGGGAATTCTTTGCTCAATTAAAGCACTCACTTGCTTAGTTAGGAATGCAGTTTTCTTTATATGGTGCTTCCTCTTAATTGTGCATAAATCTTTGAGAACCTTTGCATAAGTAGGAACTTGTTTAATTATATGCAAAAGTGGAAGATTCAGCTTTACTTGCCTTAGGTTCTCTAGAATTTCATTATTTAGCTCCAAATTTTTCTTGTTTGTTTTTAAGGCTTGAGGGGATGGTGCCTTAACAAGGCTTTTGGAAACTTCAGGGTCCTTGGGCTGTTTGATGTCACTACTACCTTGACCCTTCTCCACATCCTCGGGTTTGTTTGTTGTTGGGATGTGAAATGTCTTACCACTTCTTGTCACAATGGCATTTACATTTTCTAGATTTGTTTGTGCCATGTGTTGACCATAGGGTGTGGACTGAGCTTGGGAAGGGAACTTCCCTCGTTCAGTCACACTCAAGGAGCCCATTAACTTGGATACTTGGCTCCTTATTTCTTTGTTTTCTTCTACGACCTGTGTGATTAATGCTTTATACCTTTGGTTTGTTTTGCCCTGTGCCTCTATAAAAGCATGTAAAGTGTCTTCTAAAGAACTAATAGAGGACAAGGGTGCATGATATGGTGCAGGGTGTGATCTAGGGGGTTGTGCAAGCTGTTGGTTTTCAAACTTTCAGCTGAAGTTGGGGTGATTTCGCCACCCCGAAAAGGTTCATAAGGCTTCTTGTATATGCCCAAGGCATTACATTGTTCCTAATACATCCCTCTCATATTAACAAATGTAGGGCACTCTTTAGCGGGATGATTTACCCCACCACACATAAAACATGGTTCCAAAGGTTCGGCTTGATTAACCATGTGCGCTGGCTTTTTAGTTTTTAAGGCCTCTAACTCCCTATTAAGCATTTCGACCTTAGCTTTCAGGTTGTCTTCCTCCCTAAGATGGTATATTCCACCACCACTAGGGTTTCCTATAGGTCATGACCTATTCGTGCTTTTAGTAGCACTAGGTCCAGTCCAAGTATGAGCTTTTTCAGCAAGCTCATTGAAGTATGCTATGGCCTCATCGGGGTTTTTTTGCAGAAACTCACCATTACACATCATCTCTACGAATTGGCGCTCTCTATAGGCAAGTCCTTCATAAAAGTAACTTACTAAGCACCAACTCTCATACCCATGGTGTGGACACATACTTAACAGCTCTTTAAATTTCTCTCAATACTGATATAAAGTCTCATTTTCCTTTTATGCAAAGGTGAAGATTTGTCTTTTTAGAGCATTAGTCTTATGTTGAGGGAAGTATTTGTTAAAAAATACTTGAGTCATCTCATTCCATGTCCCAATAGATCATGGTCTCAGTGAGTATAACCAACTCTTAGCTTTATCCTTTAAAGAGAAAGGAAAAAACTTGAGTCTCACAATATCATCAGTTGCATCTTGACTATGAAAAGTCGCAACTACCTCCTCAAACTCCCTAATATATACATACGGGTTTTTATTTTCCAAGCCATGAAATGTAGGGAGTAACTGAATCATCCCTGTTTTGAAATCTTGATGGCGAGTGTTGGCTAGAAACATAATGCATGATGGTGTGGCTGTCCGGCTAGGATGTAAATAATCTTTAAGGGTCCTAGCAACATTCTCATTAGGGTTTTCAGCTATGTTAGCAAAATTTTCTAAATACTCGATTGGATGTACACTAGGATTTAATCTAAGCAAGGTTTCACTAACGGACGTGGAAGGAAAGGGTAACTCTATTTCGGGTCCCTTAGTGACTCTACCTCGCGAATCTCTCAACCTAAGCATACACCAACTGAGTTAAAAGGTGATAAATAAAACAAAACAAAGAAAAGAAAATCAAAAAATCAAAAACTTAAAGAAAGGAACAATAGTACCGTCTTGTCTTAGAGTTGACAATCTTCCTTGTATGCAAGCGCGTTTCCCCGGTAACGGTGCCAAAATTTTATTACGCCCAAAGAGTAACGCGGTAGTTATAGCACAGCTTTGGGGTATCAATTCCATAGGGAAACAAGTTAACTACAAGAGAAGATGTAAGTCTACACACGAACGATAAAATCGAGTGAGAAGATATGAAGTTTTAATAATGAATTAATTGAGAGCAAAATATGTAATAAATTGAGAATAATAATAGAGTAAGAACAAGGTTTCGGGAGTCCTTCCTAGACTTGTTGCCTTATTCCAATCTTAATTCAGTTGTTCTTATCTCGATTGCAAGTTTCACATCCCAAACAAGCAATCGGTGGATATTCAATCAAAGCTTATATACAAACCCTAATGTAATTGATATGACTTACTCTTCTTTCTCGATTAAACACACATGGACTATACTATAGCGTTATCAAGAAACGACAATATATCTTTAACGACAATATTGCAGTAATGGACAACCCTAAAGAATAAGTTTACAGGACTCAATCACATCCAAACAAACTTGACATGAGAAAAGCATGACTAAACTTATATCAAGGAGAAAGATATAATCACCAGATTGAAAAGAAATCTTCTAATTAGATTAAACAATAAGTCATAACAATGTTTGACAATAAATCTTAATTACAACTAAACTAATAAATGAATTAAAGAACAACTACACCTAGGGATTCATCCATTCGCCTTGCTTAGAGATTAGTTCGCCATGGAACTCATGGCTGTACACTTTGATGGAGGAGAATGAGGCTGCTTCTTTGAGTTTTCCAGACCTTGATTGTCGTCTTTTCTTCAACCCTAAGTGACTTATTTATAGCACAAGGGTTCAAGGGTATTTTTGGGCTCAAAATTGTCACTTAGAGATCCTAATTAGGTCAGGAGACCGTGTGCGCGCCGCACCTCTCCCTTCTGAACACTACAGCGCTCACCTTTGGTCCGAGAGTGTACTTTGTTGGAGGGTGCGGTGCTACTCTAGCCACTCAACGGCACTAGGAGGGTGCAAGGTAGTGTGGTGCTGGAGGGTGCGGCGCTGCTCTTGCCACACTGCAGCGCACATTGTTGCTCCAGCTTCTTTAAATGCTGAAACCATTCCTTTTGCTCTTGGCATGCATTGGTTCTTGGCTTTTGAATGTTTTTCATCATTTTGTCTCTTCGTAACCACTTTTCCACTTTGATATGTATCAAAGCTTCGTGCTTTAAGCGATGATATCTTTTCTATCTCTTTTGGACTCAAGGTACCTGAAAATGCACCGAATTAAGTCAATGATTCAAGAATATCACTTTAGAGTTATTAACATATAAAAATGCAATTAAGACCGAGATCAACCCTAAAATGCCAACAATTAAGCACTGTTGAGACGCATTTTATGGCTCTTATCAGGTACCCTCCAGGAGATGAAGTCCGAAATAAGGCTAGGCTGGTGGCGAAGGGGTTCACGAGAAGAAAAGGCATGGATTTCACAGAAACCTTCTCAGATGTACATAAGGTGGATGAAGTGCTGATTATCCTCATCTATGCTAATGATATGTTGTTGGTTTGGAACAATAGGGAGAGGATGAAAAGGTTTACATCTCAACTCAGTGAGGAGTTCGAGAGGAAGGATCTCAGCCTTACACAAAAGATCCTTGGTATAAGAAGAATTCGGGAAAGGGAAAGAAACGGGTTGAAGGTTTCTCGGTCTTCTATAGCAGATGGTAAACCAGCAAAGATTCCCCTTGTTGGTCATTTTAAGTTCTCCAGCGAACAATGTCCTGGAATGGATGAGGAGAAGAAGGAAATGGTAAAGGTCCCTTACTCTAGTGTGGTTAGACCAATCATGTCCATTATAGTAAGCACTAGACCCGAAATTTCTCAGGCAATAGGTGTTCTCAGCAAATTTATGAGTAATCCCGGAAAGAAGCATTAGCTTAAGATGAAGTGGTTGCTGAGGTATTTGAAGGCTCAGTGGCAGCCAGTGATAGCACTCTCAACAACGGAGGTAGAATACATAGTGGCTTCAGAAGTCATAAAGGAGGCTATGTGGTACAAAGGGTTGTTAGACAAGTGGATGGTCCTAGAAGAGCAAATGGTGGTGTCTTCGAATATCCAAAGTGCATGGCACTTGTGGAGGAATCTGGTGTTCCATGAGAGGACAAAACATATGGATGTTTTGTATCATTACATTCCGAAAAATGGTACGAAAAGATGCATTCATGTTGACAATAAGGCCACGGAAAAAAGTCCTACAGATTTAGGTACCAAGGTTCTACCTCTAAGAAGGTTCAATCATTTCTTTGAACTTATTAGGAATGGAGTTGATTGAATGATGACTCAAGATGAGTTTGGATCCTGAAGTTCTCTGCACAATGGTTCAGGTTTAAATGCTTAGACAAAAGTAGAGATTGTTGGTATTTGTCTAAGGTTTAAACATGGTTAAGATTTAAACTAAGGTTGGAAGAATAAATTTCAGCATGTTAAAAGAGTGCACACAAGTGTGCGCATCACTTTGGGTGTGTGCACACCTCTCTATTCAGCAAGGTAAAGAATTGCGCACAGCTGTGAGGGGTCCAGCTTCAGTATGCGCTGTAACGCTCCTCCTCCTAGGCCACAGTGCCCAACAAGGGAGGTGCTGAAGGAAGGCCAGTGTCGCACCTCTCCCTCACCAAGGCCGCGGCGCCTAGAAAGTGGTGAAAAGGGTGTTTTGCTTAGCGTCGCAGCATGCCCTATTCAGTGCCTAGGCACTAGGCACACTGATGCACACATATTCCACTTGATTCAGCCTCTTGTTAAGTGCGTGGATGCAAGGTTAAAATGCACAGTATCATTTACGATTGATGGAGGGCTATGGTTGATTGGTCATCAAGATCTAAGGGTGGAGAATGACACTCAAGATTGGTCAAGAAGTTGGTGCACTATATAAAGAGTCACCTAGCTTCATTCTCAACAACAATGTGATATAAAAAATTGTGATAGAACATCTGAATGAGAGAATTATATGAGAGTGCAAAGACACAGACATACAAGAGGGACTCATTGGAGAGGCTAGCTGTAAAGAGAGAGATTAGTATAGAAAGAGGATTCAAGGGACTTATAAGTGGAATTTCCAAGGGGGGAAGTTCCAGAGTATCTCAAGACCTTATCACTTTTTTGTTCTCTTCTTTGTTTCTTCAAGAACTTGTGGATTCTTGGAGAGGGGTTGTTGTGATTGTAAGAACCATTGATTTAGTGCAGAGAGTTTAGAGGAACTCACGGGGATGTAGGCTATTGCCAAACCTCGATAACAATTGCTTATCTTCTTTCTTACTTTGGTTGCTGTATCTTTTCTTTACAAGTCATTCTAGACTTGGATGTTTGGAAGATCACTACCTGGGCATCTTGTTAAGGTGATTTCCAATAGGAAAGATATCAAAAAGGCAAGTTTCTAAATTAGAAAAGTTTCTTAGAATGATAAGACTATTTTATTGATCCACTTAGATTTCCTAAAGTAACTAGGAAAACTCATTTTTGCACCTTCTTTTGCCATTCCCACTAGCTCTCTAAATGCTAAGAATAAGTTGTGTGTACCAAATTACTCTTTACGTGATTTGTTAGTAAGGGAATCCCATGGAGGAGGTTTAATGGGTCACTTTGGAGTTGCTAAGACCTTAGCCGTTTTACAAGAACACTTCTATTGGCCACACATGAAAAGAGATATTGAGAGAATTTGTGGTAGATGTGTCATATGTAGGCAGGCAAAATCTCGAGTGTAACCCCATAGTTTATACACGCCACTGCCCATTCCTAGTGAGCTTTGGATAGATATTTCGATGGACTTTGTGTTAGGTTTATGTAGGTCTAAATGTGGTAGAGATTCAATTTTTGTGGTTGTGGATAGATTTTCTAAGATGGTACATTTTATTCCATTTCACAAAATTAATGATGCTTCCAATGTTGCTAATTTGTTCTTTAGAGAAATTGTAAGATTACATGGTATGCCTAGAACAATAGTTTTGGATAGAGATGCTAAGTTCTTGAGTTACTTTTGGAAGACTTTGTGGTGTAAGTTAGGGACTAAGCTATTATTTTCTACTACTTGTCACCCACAAACTGATGGCTAAACTGAAGTAGTGAATAGAACTTTGTCTACTTTGTTGAGGACTATTATTAAACAGAACATCAAAACTTGGCAAGAGTGTTTACCATATGTTGAGTTTGCTTATAATCATACTTTTCATTCTGCTACTAAGTTTTCACCATTTGAAATTGTTTATGGTTTTAATCCTTTAACTCCATTGGATTTAATGCCATTACCTATGTCTGAACGTGCTAACTTTGATGGAAAGAAAAAGGCTGAATTTGTTAAGCAGATACATGAGAAGGCAAGACTAAACGTTGAGAAGCAAACGGAACAATATGCAAAACAAGATAACAAAGGTCGCCAACAATTGATTTTCAACCAGGAGATTGGGTTTGGTTACACATGAGGAAAGAAAGATTTCTGGCACAAAAGCGTTCAAAGTTACTTCCTAGAGGAGATGGGCCTTTTCAAGTCCTTAAGCGCATCAATAACAATGCATACAAATTGGATTTACCAAGTGAGTACAATGTTAGTGCCACTTTCAATGTTTCTGATTTAAGTCTTTTTTATGTAGGTGATGATTTGAGGACAAATCTTTTTTAAGATGAGGAGAATGATGAGGACACAACTAATAAATGGAAGGCGGATCCTATTCAAGTTCCAATTGGTCTAGTTACAAGGGCTCGAGCTAAAAGGTTCATGAAAACTCACAATGGGCTGATTCAACACATTTGGGCTAAGAACCATCTTTGAGGGCCCAAGGATGATGCTATACGTGATCCACAAGGATGGGTTTCCATAATTCAAGCTTTGGAATAATCTAGCAACTCAAGATTGTTAATTAAAATCTTAGTTTCCCAAAATTGGAGATTTACTCGTTTTGGTTGGCTCATTAAGGAAAATGGCTAGCTGTAATTTTTCTTATTACCTTTTCTTAAAATGTTTCCTTATTAATTTAATTGCTAAATTATAAGGCTTGCATGCCTGTGATTGATCGCACTATGGTGCTTTGCAAGGTATTTCTGACCAATGTGGGATGTCGCGAGTGCGCACTTGCGATCGATCGCAGTCTTGGTGCGATCGATCACACTAGGCATCTTCCAGCTTGACCTTCGTCTACTAAAACTGTCATAACTTTCTCTAGAAAAATCATTTTTATGAGCCATAAAATCCTCCAGAAAATAGACTTTCAAATCTTTTTAAGCATATATGGCTCATCTCCTGGTTCTTCTTGCATCAATACAGTTTTAATTTACAAAAATGATTTATCTGTACGGGCAATTCTGGCAATTTAGTGAAACTCCTTTCCAAGTCACACCACACACACTTTCTTCCCTTCATTTTTGTCCTTTCAAAAGCACTCCTTCACTCCGATATGCATGGGATCTTTGTGTTTTATTCAACGGTAGCTTTTCCCTCTCTTTTAGACTCCAAACACCTGAAAATGCATCAAAACAAATCAATGATCCAAGAATGACACTTAAGAATTGTTAAGGTATAAAAGTGCAACTAAAACCAAGATCAACCCTAAAATGCTAACAATTAAGTACTGTTAAAGTGCATTTTATGACTCTCATCAATGCCAAGTTAGGTACTTTCCTTATTTGGATTTTAGGTTACCAGAATTCTACTATGAAACTTATTCCTTAGTTTTCTTTTTCTAATTAGTTACAAATTCTCATGTATTTAAATAGCTATTGGCTTTTTGGAATCAGACAATTCAGATTTGATTCATACTTTTTGAGAGAAAATTCTCTTTGGTTCTTTTAGAACTTCTGAACTTATCGGAGTTTCTGTGGCGTTCATCTTCAACTTATCAATCAATCCTTCCATAATTGATTGTGGCGTCTTCATTATACCAAGGTTCTTGCTTTAATATAAGCAACGGGCCACGGTCTCACATAAATCTACTTCTAGACGATCTTGTAAGTCTTCTTGATCTATCAATTCCTTCGTTCTTGGCGTGGATCATATCAAGTAGGACTTCACAATATTCGCCACCATTAAATTTGTCCCAAAAATTAATATATCATCAACATATAGGCATAAAATCATATGTTCTTTGCCAAAATATTTATAATATAAATGTTTTTCATGTTTATTGATCCCGAAATCATAACTCAAGATAACATTATCAAATTTTCCATGTCAGTGCTTAGAAGCTTGTTTTAAACCATAAAATGATTTTACTAGTTTACATACTTTATGTTCTTGGCTTTTAACTTTGATCTTCATTTAAAAATGTTGTCTTGGAATCCATTTGATGTATTACCAAGTCATATATAGATGCTAGTGCTAAAATAGTTCTAATAGTAGTGATCCTAGCAACCGGTGAATAAGTATCAAAATAATCTATCCCTTCCTTTTGTGTAAAAACTTTAGCTACTAACCTAGCTTTATATTTATATATACTTCCATCAAGTTTCAACTTTTTTTTTCTTCTGAAAACCCACTTACAACCTATAGGCTTACTCCCTAAAGGTAACTCAGATAAAACCCAAGTATTATTCTATATTATTGATTTAAATTCATCATCATTCACTTCCTTCCAAAAAGGTTGCATCTCCATAAGACATAGCCTCTCTATAATTAGAAGGCTTTCCTTCTACTAAAAACGTAAAGACTTCATCTCCAAAATTCTTTTCAATTTTAGTTCTCTTACTTCTTCTAGGTTCAAAAGAGGTTTCAGATTTATCTCCAAAGGATTAGCTAGAATGTATATCCTTATTTAATTAGACCTTAGAAGGTTGAATCGACACCTTAGTTTTAAAATGAAGATATCCTCAAAATATGTTGCATCTTTAGCTTCTATTATTGTGTTATTGGATATTTCACTTATTTCGGAGTTTATCACTAAGAACATGTTTGCATTACTATTTTGGGCATAACCTATAAAAATAACATTTATAGTTTTGGGTCATATTTTCTTTCTCTTTGGTTCGGGTATAGCTAACTTAGCTAAACACCCCCACACATTTAGAATATCGGACCTTGGAGGTCTATTTTTCCAAATTTCAAAATGAGTTTTCTCACTATTTTTAGAGGTTACTAGATTTAATATATATCAATATGATAGGATAGCTTCCCCCTCCCCCACAAACTCTCGGGTACACCAAAACTTAGTAACATAGAATTAACCATATCTATTAATGTTCTATTTTTTCTTTCAACTACACCATTTGATTGAGGAGAATAAGGAGGAGTAACCTCGTGAATTCTCTCATTGTCTTCAAAAAAACCCTTAAGCTCATGCAAACTATATTCCCCACGTCTATCAGACCTAAGAATTTTAATCTTCTTCTTTAATTGATTTTCAACTTCACTCTTATAGGTTTTAATTTATTAAATACTTCATCTTTTGTTTTAATGAGATAGACATAACAATATTTTGAGTGATCATCTATAAATGTTATGAATTATTTATTTCCACCCCTAGTTGGAGGTCAGTTTTGATAATTTTGGCTGAGTTGAAAGCTATTGGGTGAGTTGTTGGGGCTAAAGTTCTTAGGTCAGTTGTTACTATTATTCTTCCAATTTTTATTCTTAAAATTGTTTCCCTAGGCTTAAATCAGTTGGAGGTATCTACTCCTTAAGCTATTGATTTCCCTAAGCAACGAGTTAGGCATGGTATCTACTCTAACTCTTTTCTTCTTTAAAGGATTCAGCATGGTATATGCGTGAGTTGTTCCTTAAGAAAGCATAAGATTTATGGAAATCGACAACCACATGAGACCTAGGGCATGGTATCTACCCGGTTTCCCATGTTGATTAATCCAAGAATCTGGTGTGGATATCTTTTGTTACTAATGTTAGACCCAAGACTCGGTCATCCAAATTGATCTAACTAACCAATCCATACCACATGCATACGTTGGCCATACACATACATATGAGGAATTTAAATAAGCACAGGTATTAATCAAGTTAAGCAACATAATAAAGGCTATTGACAAAGATTTTATCAATGAATAAATATATGAGAAAGCATAACTAGGGCTTCAATCGAGCCCTATAAGAAAGTTAGTTACACATGTTGTCTAAAATAAACATCATATATAAATTAAACATAAAATATAAAACCCGAAGAATACTAGGGAGACGGGTTGTCAATCCTCTCCAAAGCCTAAAACTCTGAGCTAAGCAAAAGATAAAAGATGTGTTCTCTAAGAAGTGATGATTTGTGTGTGTTTTATAGGGCTTGAGTAGTCCTAGAAGGCTCTAGAAACCCTAACTTCCAAAAATGCAAAAACTCTCTTATTTCCAAAATAGGGTTCTGCTGTTTTACTGTTCACGCTCGTACATGTGCGCTCGATCGCATGCGTCTTGCGCTCGATCGCAGTGCTGCGCTCGATCCTTCTTGTGTGCGAACGATCGCATGTGCACTCGATCGCATGTACGCTCGATCGCATGCAGTAGTGCGATTGATCGCACTTTGACCAGAAGCTATTCCAGGATTTCCAAACTTCTTCCCTTAAGTGCCAAAACTGCTTCTTTTTCTCCAAGACCCTATCGCATGTAGTAGTGAAACAAACAAATGAAGAAAATGGACTAAATTAACATAACTAAGGGCCTATCAAATGTAAATAAGGGGGCTTAAATATGAATATTTAAGCACCTATCAATCTCCCTTGTTAAGGGTTGAGGATTGATGTAAAAATAAAATTTATTGGTATTATTTTTATTATTGCATATATTTGTTATACTGGAATTTTAAAAATGTGACAACACCGTCTCGAGGGTGACTAACCCGGAATGGGTCGTTACATCATATATATTTATACACAAATACTATATGTGTGTGTGTGTGTGTGTGTGTGTGTGTATATATATATATATATAAAGATTTTAAGGTTTTTGAAGCCACACATTATGAAACAAGTGCATAAAAACCCAAAACTGATTAGCAATCTGAAAATAATAAGAACATGCTAGGTTGAATTTTACTTATGCGTTTTTGTCCTTTAAAACAGTTTTACTTATTTTCTACTTTTAATTTTTTAAATACGATATTATTTTGAATTTTATTTATGCGTTTTTGGCTTTTAAAACAGTTTTACTTATTTTCTACTTTTAATTTTTTAAATACGATATTATTTTTATTTATGGTTTAAAGAATAAACTAAAAAAATAGTCGGAATCCAAATGTGGAAGAGGAATGTGAACGCAACTGGTCTTCTTCATTCTTTCACACGTCACTGTCTCTATAAATCTATGATTCTCTCGTCTCTTAAAATGATGTCGAGCAAAGGGACCGACATCCCTCGTACAAGGAGGCTTCACCCACGAGAAAAACGGTTCTCTCCATGAAATCCACGTTTAACCGGACAAAATAATTAATGTGAAATGATTCATTAGTCAACACTCATTTCGAAGGGAATTTATTGTTCATAAATATTCAGCAATGTTATTGGACCACATCAGTTGACTAGTCAGTCAGTGTCATTCATTTTCACTTATTCATACTGCATTGGGGTAAAACTTACATTTATATCACAATCATAATCCTCAAATTTGTTACTTATATGTTGATTGTACGTAGAGCGAGTCTTGCATACAGTTGCAGACAGATTTAAAAATCCACTTGTATTAAATAGCAAAATTTTAAGTTTTTCATTTGGTAAAATTAAATTATTAATTGTATTAGCAAAAATTTTGGTATAAAATATGAATTTTTCAAAATTACTGTTATGATACTGTAGAAATTTATGTTTTGAAATGATAAAAAAAATATTGATTATTAAAGATATCCCTATTGAATTAATAAAATTTTCTTATATATATATATATGATTTTTTTTATTGCTCTTTCTAATTATAGAATTATTATCATCATCATCATTATCATATATAACTACAATACTTTTTATAGCTAATTTTATCTATCTAATTTGTTATGATCCACTTTAAGCAAATGTGCTTTAAGCATATTTAAAGTGATTCTCAAACGTCGTTATTGTGATTGTCGCAAACACTTTTATGGCACTATTTGTGTACTTTTGTCACCAAACATGAGAAATTTTTGTTTGGCACAAAAGTTCATCTCACTGTTAAATGGGGTATGAAAAAAGAAAAAAAATATTTTATTTTTATTCAAAAGTAAAATGGATCCTTATGCCACGCATTTTTCATGACACTGTGCTATACAAGAGTTTTTCCCCAAACACACCCTAAGAACATAAAACTAAAACTTAACGAAAATAGAAGACCTAAAGTTATAGATCAAGAAAATATTTAAACCTCTATAACACATCTTCACACCTCTATAAATATGAAATATGGCTTTCTTAAACAGTCGACTTACAAGGCCTTCTCTCTCTCACACACTCTCAAAAACACAGTTGTTTCACTAGTTATGGCCTCTCTTCTTCACGTAAATGCTAGTGAAATTAGTTATAATGACTCATTTAGGTCTATGCCTACTAATTACCCAGAAATCAAAAGTAGTGCAGGACTTGAAATGGAAACCATTAAAAATCCAACGTTAAGTTGCATGAATAGTAATTATAAAGAGGGAGATAACTGTGATGGTGTTTTCTTGAGTTGGGAAGATTTATGGGTAACGGTCTCAAATGGAAGAAAAGGTAGCAGATCAATCCTTCAAGGTCTTACTGGTTATGCACGACCTGGACAACTCTTGGCTATTATGGGTCCTTCTAGTTGCGGCAAGTCTACTCTTCTCGATGCCTTAGCAGGTAACTAATTAATTAATCAAATCTCTATAAATTAATATATTTTCCATCATATATATATATATATATATATATATATATATATATATATATTACACCTGTTTTCTCATTAATGCATAATCTTTTAAAATTTCATTGACAACATTAATAATATGTACGAACATTATTAATGAACTTTTTCAAAATTATCAATAAAATTTTCAATCCGATGCAAAAAAAAAACTTTACACCTGATACAAACTAAAATTGATCATGTTTATATATATATGCTGATGCAATTGCTATATTCCACACATACTGTAATCAGGGGAAATGATTTCTGCTTAATCTAGAAAAATAAAAGAAAAAGAAAAAAAATCATGTACAAAAAACTTTTTTCACTTTAGGTTTTGATCCAAAATATGACTTGAGTTTGTAAATTGTGCTTGCAGGAAGACTTGGTTCCAACACAAGAAAGACCAATGGAGAGATTTTAATCAATGGAAGTAAAATGGCCTTGGCTTATGGAACTTCGGTAATGAAAAATTTAAACCCCTGCCCCCAAAAAAATTAATAATTTAAGAATTTAATTGTTAAAAGAGTTAACTGCATCTTTGAGCTATTGATCTCTAATATTTAGATTTTTAAACTATGAGTTTGGCAAAATTAACAATACAAAGAATTTAATTGTGATTTTTTTATACACATGTAAAATATAAGAATTTTTTTAATATTAAAATAATTTTTTGTTATATTTGGGTTTCATGTGCAACGTCTTTAACCATTTTTTCGACTTGCACATGAAAGAATTAATAGTTGTCCATATGGAAATTTTGAATTCAGGCATATGTAACGCAAGATGATATTTTGATGACCACCTTAACGGTTGGAGAAGCCGTGTACTACTCAGCTCAGCTTCAATTGCCAGACACAATGTCAAAATCAGAGAAGAAGCAGAGAGCAGAAACGACAATAAAAGAAATGGGATTACAAGATGCCATCAACACAAGAATTGGAGGGTTTGGTTCTAAAGGAATTAGTGGTGGCCAAAAGAGAAGAGTTAGCATTTGCATAGAGATTTTAACACACCCAAAGCTTCTTTTTCTCGACGAACCAACTAGTGGACTTGATAGTGCAGCATCATATTATGTCATGAGCAGAATTGCAAGCCTCGACCGGAGAGATGGGATCAAAGAACTGTCATTGCTTCTATCCATCAGCCTAGCAGTGAAGTCTTCCAGCTTTTCCACAATCTGTCTTCTGTCTTCTGGTAGGACAGTGTATTTTGGTCCTGCTGCTGCAGCAAACGAGGTAACTTCTTTTTTCAACAGTAAAATTGTTTAAGAAAAGCCATGATTTTACTTCAGTTTCAAGTTCAAGTCTCAATATACTCTATAATATTAAATGCAACGTTTACAGTTTATTGTGCGCGTTTATGCAAATTAAATTGTTTTAGAAGACTAATGGGTCGTAGTTTGAATTCGATGTAGTTTTTTGCTTCAAATGGATTCCCTTGCCCGACTCTTCAGAATCCGTCTGATCACTTTCTGAAAACCATCAACAAAGATTTCGATAGGGTATGGTGTTTTTCTTGAAAATTCTTGATTTTATATATATATATATATATATATATATATATATATATATATATTCCATGATAATAATATTTAATGATTTTTGTGTTTTCATGATCACCAGGATATTGAGCAAGGTTTAGCTGGTGAAATAACCGCAGAGGAAGCAATTGATATTCTTATAAAATCATAAAAATCATCTGATAATTACCAACAAGTTAAAAGAGATGTTGCTGAAATATGTAAACAGGTGGGCAATTACATTTTCATACTTTTTTAAAGTTAGGTAAAGACCAAATTAAACCACCATAGAAAATGTGCTAATAAAATTGCGACAAGTTAAACTAGTAAAATTTTGATTTTATGAAATAAGGCCACTGTAGCTAGCAAAAATTATTGGTTTGATCGGGTTTGAAATTAATGTTTTAGACTCGTTCGAAAATCCATTGGTAATTTTAAAAAATTTACCGGTAAAATAAGTATAGGTGTGAGACCAAAAATAATATTATCAATGAAGTTTTTTAAAATTACTGATAAAATATCGAGCAAATTACTCAGTCTAACCCAAAATATCTCTGATAACGAGAGAGATCGTGGGTGAGATGATGGGAGATGACTGGTGTGGTTCTTTTTTGTGATATCCATTTATATGGTACAAATACACATATTTTAGAAATTATGACACTAATAACTTTGACTAGCATTTAGTTTGTTTGGTTAATTTACAGGATTGTGGAATGGTGGAGAAGAAGAGAAGCCATGCGAGCCTCCTTACGCAGTGTCATGTCCTTACAAGAAGATCTTTCGTTAATATGTATCGCGATCTTGGCTACTATTGGTTGCGCTTAGCCATCTACCTTGCTTTGGGTTTAGGTCTTGCTATAGTGTTCAACCGTATGGGGACTACTTATGGTTCAATTCAGGTAATTAATTTAAGAGCATTGTTAATTTAAGAGGAATACTTAACAAAATGAATTTGATTTCATTATTGAGAATTAGCATGTTATGAAAACATAAATTGATCATTATAATTTTGAATGTTTTAGGCAAGAGGATCACTGATTATGTATATTGCTTCATTCCTGACTTTCATGGCCATTGGTGGATTCCCTTCTTTTGTGGAGGATATGAAGGTATATATCTTGGTATTGTCTTTAATTACTCGATAAGTGTTGATCAACTGAGTTGGTATTGTCTTTAAAACAATTAGTTGTGGAACTAAAAGTTGTTTTTATATCAAGCAATTAGGTATTGTTTAGCTTAGTTGTTGTCGAGAGTCCGAATGGTTTTTGAAACAGTTTTTACGCGACATTTAGGTAAGACTTATTTGGTAGATTAAATAAACTCAGCTTTAATTAGTGCCACATGAAGAAAAAAAATATCTATTTACTCTTCATCTTTTTATATAATTACCATTCCTCTTTATACTCCATTTTTATCTTTATTAAGTAATATGATATTTTTGGTCTTTTCACAGCCAACAACCCCATTTAATCATATTACCCAAACAACAAAATCCACTTAAATTTTCAATCCGCTTTAAGAAAAATCGATTGAATCTCCAAATAAGTCATACCCAAAAGTCATCTTAGAAAAACAGTTATGGAACTAAAAACTGTTTGATATTTAGCAAAATAGTTGTGAAGCATCTGACGTAAATTCAGCATCTTAAAATATATTTTTCAGCTTTTGATTCTGATATTTTTGAGTATTTTTGCAGGTATTCGGACGAGAGAGACTAAATGGGCATTATGGTGTTACGGCCTTTGTTTTTGGCAACACATTCTCGTCCTTGCCATACTTAATGCTCCTTTCATTGATTCCTGGAGCAATAACATATTACCTTCCTGGACTTCACAAAGGATATGAACACTTCCTCTACTTCATATCCGTATTGTTTGCTTGCATGATGTTGGTAGAAAGCCTGATGATGATTGTTGCAAGTCTTGTCCCCAATTTTCTGATGGGTATAATAACAAGAGCAGGGATTCAAGTGTTCATGATGTTAGGCGGCGGATTCTTTCGATTGCCAAATGATCTTCCCCAACCGTTTTGGAAATACCCTTGGTACTACATTGCTTTTCATAGATACGCTTATCAAGGAATGTTCAAGAATGAATTTGAAGGTCTAAAATTTCCTAGTAACAACAACAACCAAGCTGGTTTTATAACTGGTGAAGAGATTTTGAGAGATACATGGCAAGTTGAAATGGGATACTCTAAGTGGGTTGACCTTTGTATCTTGTTGGGGATGGTGGTATTGTATAGAGCTCTGTTCTTGGGTATCATCAAGATAAGCGAAAAGATGAAGCCAGTTATCAATGCTTTTATGACAGTGGATTCAAAGCAAACAATACAAGTGATGGAAATTCCTTTTACCACACCTTTACATGGAGAAGCATCTACTGCTAGCACTTATCAATGAGTACTGTTTAGTACGATTTCAAAGTAAGGAGATGGAAACTATCCTACTAAATTTTCTGCTTCCTACTGTAATTTTTTTTTCAGTACTCTCACTCCACTTAAGAAATACCTGTCTGCACCGGGTGCCCAAAAAAGAGCTTTGTGCATATAGATTGAAACTTAATTGGTAATTTTTGAAAACTTCATTAGTAATGATAACCGAGTATATACGAACATTACTAGTGAAGTTCCAAAAAATTACCAATTAAGTTTTCATCATATACAGAACTCATCACCCGATGTAGCCAAGAATTCTTCCGGCACCCGAGCTTTGATGGCTGCTTTTCATTGTAATTGGCTTGTTGCACTTGCAAGAAATAAAAAAAATAGGGTTAATTACATTTACGGTTTCTAAATAAGCAAAAATTACTTTGATCAAATTTAAGTATGTTGATTTAAGCTTGCTGAAATCTGACCCCAAACAACGTCAAAATACATATCTTTTAACTTAATAACTGTAACGACCCATCTCAGGTTGGCCACCCCGAAACAGTGTCATCACATTTTGAGAATCCCAGCACGACACATATATGCAGCAGTAAAAATCAATATTACCAAAAGAACTTTACATCAATCTGTAAAATGCATGAAGAGTTACAAAAAAAAAATTTCATTTTATTTTCTCATTAGTCTGAGGATGATGACACGTACGCAGCTTATAGAAAATGATTTCTTCTGAACCTCAACTCATCAAACTATTTGCCAAGCCTGCTACCTGAAAATCATTGTACCATGAGGGGTGAGCTTCACAAGCTCAGTGAATTAAATTTACTAAAAGTATTCCAAATTCCATAAATAATTCTTTAATATTTAATCTTTTATTTTTTACCTAACCTTATGACAACTTTCTACTATCATTTCTCATATCATAAGATTTATTCTCTATCAATCTCTTCTTCTCAATTATTGGTCCACCTTAAGACACTCAATTATCTCATAATTACCTCGTAATGAGGTTCACATCATAAAATCTTCCATTTAAATAAGTCTTAATACCATAACTGTCTCTTTCTATGAGACTCAACCATTTATAATTAAATTCACCATAATGTCCCACATCTCAGCATTTCAATAATCTCATTATTATAGATGTCTCTTTTTATGAGACTCAACCATCTATAATTAAATTCACAATAATATGCCACATCTTAGCATGTCAATAATCTCATCATTATAGCTGTCTCTTTTCATGAGACTCAGCCATCAATAATTAAATTCACAATAAAAATACCACATCTCAACATCTCAAATAATGCAACAATAATTAAAACAGATGCAGATGCATGAATGATTATGATGGGAACGTCTTCCCACCTGTCGACAGGTTATTATTATCTTAGATCGGCTGCCCTCCCGGTTCTTTTATTCTCATCAGACCGACTGCCTTCCCGGTTAATTTCAGCATATACCGGCTGTCACGGTTTTTACTTTTCATCCCAGCATATACCGGCTGTCACGGTTTTCACTTTTCATCCCAGCATATACCGGTTGTCAAGGTTTTTTTTTTATTATTTTTCATCCCAGCATATATCGGCTGTCACGGTTATTTCATTAGACCGGCTGCCTTCCCGGTTCTTTTAGTTATATTATTAAATGCATATGTGCATGAACAATGATATGAAACAGTAATATAAACAGTAATATAAAAACAATATAAAGATTCAAACCACTTAATTTGGCTATCCTAATTATCCACAAATTTTATATAACAAAGTTTCTTTAAAAATTTCTTACATCCAACCATCCAGTTTTTTATCAAATTATATAAAAATTTCACTAAATTCTTCTCTTCCCAAATCACATCAAATAATCAATTAAAGTCTGCCAAGATCTACTAAATTTCATCTCAAATCATCCACCCAAATTTATCAAGCTCCACTAAAATTCACCTCAAATCATCCACCAAAATTTGTCAAGATCTACTAAAATTCATCTCATCATAACTCGTGTTAAAACATCAATATGTCTCATCATTAATTTATTTATTGCTTTTATTCTCAAATAAACTTATGATTTCCAAAAATATCATCTCTCACCGAAAAATATTTCTACATGTCCAAATTTCCTATCATACCTATAAATCAATTTTTCATCTATCATCCAAACATACTTTAATAATTTATTTTAATATAATCAAGAGATATTTTATTTTTATTTAGACTACTTAAAGTAAATTCAACTCACTCTGTAGCATTTAAAGCTACCCGTGGGTCACCTTCTTGCCTTTTTCGGTTCTTCTCAGAAATTTCTTTCGTTGTAGATAGTTAACACCTGACATAATATTTGTATTAAATTTCTAATTATTTCTTAAATTCATCGTAAACCACTCCTTATGAAAATTCCCACTTTAAGCTCTGGAAATTTTATATATGCTAAAAATTCAAAAATAAATATTATACTATTACCTCATAATTACTGATAGCTTCTCATAATCCTCTATGAAATTCCGTAGAAAATCTATTCAAAATTTTGCTCTTTTGACTTTTCTTTGGGTCTCCAAATATTGTGAGAATACAAAAATTTGAAAGAAAGAAACTGAACGATTTCAGTTTCTACACATATATATAGGAGCTTCAGCCCCCCTACCTAACTTTCTACTTTCTAAAAAAAAAAACTCCACGTTTTTTCTTTTCTTTTTGTTAGTCTTCAGCAGCCACCCCCCTCCCACCTAACTTTCTCATCATTTTGTTTTGTCCCTTTTTTTTAAAAGACCTCCACTAAGTAATGGTGGAAGCACCATTTTTTTTTTATATTTTCTTTCCTTCTTTTCCTTTACTTTTTCCTTTCTTTTTTTTATTTTATTTATTCTTGTCTTTGGTCTAGGACGTTCATGTTCCAGATTTTTTTTTACTATTCATATTTTACTGTTAACATTTTTTTTTAGAATTATTTTATTCAATATTAATCCTTCGCATAAGTATATTAATTAAAATTCATGACATATTTATCAAATTACTTATTTACCCTTAATTCATGAATACGGGTATTACAATTCCACCCACCTTACAAAAATTTCGTCTTCAAAATTTCTTTACTTTACTGCATAATCAAAATATAAATAATCCGTCTTCATACTTGTCTTACGCTTTCATGAAATCTCTTCAACATCCTTATTCAACCATCGAACTTTACACTAGTGAAATTATTCTTTTACACAAGACTTACTCTTTTTGTCCAAAATTCTCGCTGGTACTTGTATATAGGTCCAAATTTTCTGAATTTCTATAATTTAGCTCGAAATATCATGTAAACACTTTCTTAAAAGTGAAACATGAAATACATTATATAAATGTTTTAATTCCGGAGGCAAATTCAAGTTACTCACAACTAATCCAACTTTCTCAACAACCTCATAGGTCCCACATACTTCGGATTCAACTCATCCCTCTTCAATCTTGACCATCAGAATTTCTGTCTCAATCCTCTATATTTCTTATTGTTACTTGATTGCATCGAATCTACATCATTATGTACTTTTCTCACTATCTACCATTTCAATTTTGCATTATTGGGAACACCATCCATGTACCAACACGAAACTACCTTCATTTCAGATTTGAACTCAAAATGCTTTCTAGTAAGCACTCAATGCTTAATCTTTTTCTGTCTCTTTATCTCTACCTTGCATCTCTAAAACATTTCATTATGGATGACTGTACAACCATATTTATTAACCATGATCCTTTATTACTGATATTCAACTTCATTCTTATTTCTCTTAAATTTATCATTAATTTCATATAAGGACTCCCAATAGCAGTTAACTTTCTTATAGACTTTCTACTCAATGTATCAATTATCATCTTCGCATTTTCTAGATAATAGTGAATTGTACAGTTGTAATCACAAATCAATTCCATCCACCTCCTCTGTCTCAAATTCAACTCCTTCTGGGTTGGTAAATGCGTCAAGCTTTTATGATCAGTAAAAATTTCACACTTGGCTCCATATAAATGGTGTCTCCAAATCTTTAAAGCAAAAACTATGGCAACCAATTCTAAATCATGGGTCAGGTAATTTCTCTCATGGTTCTTTAGTTGCCTAGATGCATAAGCTATAACTCTCCCTTGTTGCATCAATACACATCCCAACCCTTTATGTGACGCATCACTATAAATCACAAATCCTTCATCACCAGAAGGAAGCACTAATACTGGGGTAATAGTCAGTTTTCTTTCAACAGCTGGAAACTGCTCACATTTTTCCTAGTTAGTCTATTCAACTGCATTACAATAATAAAAATTTTCTAAAATAATCTTCTATAATCACTCACTAACCCCAAGAAGATTCTAATCTCAATTATATTAGTTGGTTTCTCTCAACTTAACATTATCTCTACCTTTTGTGGATCAACTGTTATGCCGTTTCCGAATATTATATGTTCCAAGAAAGTTATTTTCTTCAACCAACATTCACACTTAGAAACTTTGCCTATAATTTCTCTCTCCTTAGAATCTCTGGCACACTGTTTAATGGTCCATATGTTGTTTTTCCTTCTCAGAATATATCAGAATGTCATTACTGAACACAACCATAAGATTATCAAGAAACAGTTTAAATATTTTATTCATCAAGTCCATAAATGTTTCTGGAACATTAGTTAATCCAAATGACATCACGAAAGCTTATGATCATAATGTGTCCTAAAAGTAGTCTTAGGCACGTCTCCCTTCTCTATCCTCCATTGGTGATAACCTGATATCAGGTTTATCTTAGAAAACATTCTCACTCCTTGCAACTGCTTAAACAATTCATTTATCCTGGTAAAAATGTATTTATTCTTATTCAACTATCTGTAGTCTATACACATCCTTATCGTTCCATCTTCCTCCTTCACTAACAACACCTGACTCCCTAAATACGTTAGGTCAGATAAATTGTTTATCCACAAATTCTTAAAACGGTACTTTCAACTTTCTCAATTCAGCTGACATCATTTTGTAGGGTGCTATTGAATATATGTGATAATCCTGGTATCACATCAATAGAGACTTTAATCTCCTTACTTGGAGGCAACCTAAACAACTCATCAAAAATTAATTTAGAATATTCTTTCATCACTATCTCCTTTTTATAATTCATGATATATGTCCAATACTCCTTAAAACCCTTCTTCAATCATCTCCTATTGGCCAGAGCAAAAATAAGATAGTTAAAAGTATCTCACGTCTATATCTTGAACCTTCTTTCTGGAATAATCAATCCAGACATAAAATATCGATAACCAATTATTTCCCAAAATAAATTATATTTAAAGATAATAAATCAACTTTAGATTTTTTTGTCACTGGTACGAATCACACAATCCCTCATGAATATTCATGATTATCACTCTATCTCAAGTGAGAACTTTAACAAGGATATTTTGCAATCCAAGGACTAATAAATTCTTCAATAGATTTTATATGAATACTGGATGCAAAAGAATGGGTTGCTTCAAAGTCAACCAACACTGACATGTCCACCTTCTCCACACATAAAGTATTTCAAAATTTGAAAATTCTGGGATAAATATCTTTTCTGATTATAATAAACTTTTATATCCCAATCATACATCAGATTGCCACTTCCACTTGGTGGCATACTTACTTCATCTACCATGACTTCCAGTTCTCATAATCTGTCTCCCAAATCTAAGGGTCTCACCAATAGTATTCTGAGCTACAGAAGTAATAGGTCATGAGTTCCTCTGACTCTGTTTCTTCAGTTTCCTGGGACAATGAACTCTTCCTTTGGGTGGTCTCCTACCCTGCACAATCATATTGCCACTACCTCCATAACTTTCATGTCTAAGCCTCTTTGACGACTCTTTCTCTTTCCCTTAAATTCCATCACATCTCTCTCGATCTGAAATAATATACCCACCAATCTGACATAATTCATATGCCTCATGTAAGATAGTTTCGATCAAACCTTAAAACATAGTTCATCTTTGAACCTCTTACGTTTCTTCTCCTCTAGGTCTACCATTTTTGGTACAACCATTGGCAAAACCATAAATCTGCTATCATACCGAGCCACAGTTAACACATTTAAATAATATCTCTATCTTGTTGAGCTTTAAAGATATAAGGAAAATATCTATCAAGAAAAACTTCCTTAAACCTATTTCAAGTTAAGGGTCTATCAACATTTGTACTTACCTTGGGAAAAATATCCTTCCATCATTCACAAAACGTCTCTTTCTAATGCAAATGAAGTAAAGGCAATCATCTGTTGTAAATATACTAAATAATGTCTCCACATATTTCTCCGAAACTTAAGCGTAAAAGGATTCATAGATCCTTTAAACAACAAAGCATTTAGCTTAATTATATCTCCTTGCATCTTATGTAAAAATCCACTTTTCTCCCTTTTTAAGTGTCTATCATTACTGGATTAACAACATCAGGCACTGCTCTAGTCTGTTTATCAAGTTTATGCTATAAGTTATCCACTCGATCATCTGATACATTCATTTTCTCAAAAGTATGAGTAAGAGCTTATCTTAGCTCATCTATTTCAACTTCAGATTTTCTCATACCTCAATTATATTACTAATATCAATCATATTATCAACACGTTCTCTTCTAGGAACCACAGATTCAGACTCAACCTCGACTTAGCAAAAATATTGCGGGCCTACCACACCCTCTCAAATCAACAATTCTCACTCTAGCTCTAGCGCGTTCACATGTCATCCACGGACTGTTCATTATAATTTACTTTAATCTTCCACTTTCTTACTTTTTATGCAGTCTACAGAATCATAAAACCTATTGCTCTGATACCAAAATTGTAACGACCCATCCCAGGTTGGCCACCCCGAAACAGTATCATCACATTTTGAGAATCCCAGCACGACACATATATGCAGCAGTAAAAATCAATATTACCAAAAGAACTTTACATCAATCTGTAAAATGCATGAAGAGTTACAAAAAAAAAAATTCATTTTATTTTCTCATTAGTCTGAGGATGATGACACGTACGCGGCTTACAGAAAATGATTTCTTCTGAACCTCAACTCATCAAACTATTTGCCAAGCCTGCTACCTGAAAATCATTGTACCATGAGGGGTGAGCTTCACAAGCTCAGTGAATTAAATTTACTAAAAGTATTCCAAATTCCATAAATAATTCTTTAATATTTAATCTTTTATTTTTTACCTAACCTGATGACAACTTTCTACTATCATTTCTCATATCATAAGATTTATTCTCTATCAATCTCTTCTTCTCAATTATTGGTCCACCTTAAGACACTCAATTATCTCATAATTAACTCGTAATGGGGTTCACATCATAAAATCTTCCATTTAAATAAGTCTTAATACCATAACTGTCTCTTTCTATGAGACTCAACCATTTATAATTAAATTCACCATAATGTCCCACATCTCAGCATTTCAATAATCTCATTATTATAGATGTCTCTTTTAATGAGACTCAACCATCTATAATTAAATTCACAATAATATGCCACATCTCAGCATGTCAATAATCTCATCATTATAGCTGTCTCTTTTCATGAGACTCAGCCATCAATAATTAAATTCACAATAAAAATACCACATCTCAACATCTCAAATAATGCAACAGTAATTAAAACAGATGCAGATGCATGAATGATTATGATGGGAACGTCTTCCCACCTGTCGACAGGTTATTATTATCTTAGACCGGCTGCCCTCCCGGTTCTTTTATTCTCATCAGACCAGCTGCCTTCCCGGTTAATTCCAGCATATACCGGCTGTCATGGATTTCACTTTTCATCCCAGCATATACCGGCTGTCACGGTTTTTTTTTTATTTTTATTTTTCATCCCAGCATATACCGGTTGTCACGGTTATTTCATTAGACCGGCTGCCTTCCCGGTTTTTTCAGTTATATTATTAAATGCATATGTGCATGAACAATGATATGAAACAGTAATATAAACAGTAATATAAAAACAATATAAAGATTCAAACCACTTAATTTGGCTATCCTAATTATCCACAAATTTTATATAACAAAGTTTCTTTAAAAATTTCTTACATCCAACCATCCAGTTTTTTATCAAATTATATAAAAATTTCACTAAATTCTTCTCTTCCCAAATCACATCAAATAATCAATTAAAATCTACCAAGATCTACTAAATTTCGTCTCAAATCATCCACCCAAATTTATCAAGATCCACTAAAATTCACCTCAAATCATCCACCAAAAATTGTCAAGATCTACTAAAATTCATCTCATCATAACTCGTGTTAAAACATCAGTATGTCTCATCATTAATTTATTTATTGCTTTTATTCTCAAATAAACTTATGATTTCCAAAAATATCATCTCTCACCGAAAAATATTTCTACATGTCCAAATTTCCTATCATACCTATAAATCAATTTTTCATCTATCATCCAAACATACTTTAATAATTTATTTTAATATAATCAAGAGATATTTTATTTTTATTTAGACTACTTAAAGTAAATTCAACTCACTCTGTAGCATTTAAAGCTACCCGTGGGTCACCTTCTTGCCTTTTTCGGTTCTTCTCAGAAATTTCTTTCGTTGTAGATAGTCAACACCTGACATAATATTTGTATTAAATTTCTAATTATTTCTTAAATTCATCGTAAACCACTCCTTATGAAAATTCCCACTTTAAGCTCTGGAAATTTTATATATGCTAAAAATTCAAAAATAAATATTATACTATTACCTCATAATTACTGATAGCTTCTCATAATCCTCTATGAAATTCCGTAGAAAATCTATTCAAAATTTTGCTCTTTTGACTTTTCTTTGGGTCTCCAAATATTGTGAGAATACAAAAATTTGAAAGAAAGAAACTGAACGATTTCAGTTTCTACACATATATATAGGAGCTTCAGCCCCCCTACCTAACTTTCTACTTTCTAAAAAAAAAAACTCCACGTTTTTTCTTTTCTTTTTGTTAGTCTTCAGCAGCCACCCCCCTCCCACCTAACTTTCTCATCATTTTGTTTTGTCCCTTTTTTTTAAAAGACCTCCACTAAGTAATGGTGGAAGCACCATTTTTTTTTATATTTTCTTTCCTTCTTTTCCTTTACTTTTTCCTTTCTTTTTTTTTTATTTTATTTATTCTTGTCTTTGGTCTAGGATGTTCATGTTCCAGATTTTTTTTTACTATTCATATTTTACTGTTAACATTTTTTTTAGAATTATTTTATTCAATATTAATCCTTCGCATAAGTATATTAATTAAAATTCATGACATATTTATCAAATTACTTATTTACCCTTAATTCATGAATACGGGTATTACAATTCCACCCACCTTACAAAAATTTCGTCTTCAAAATTTCTTTACTTTACTGCATAATCAAAATATAAATAATCCGTCTTCATACTTGTCTTACGCTTTCATGAAATCTCTTCAACATCCTTATTCAACCATCGAACTTTACACTAGTGAAATTATTCTTTTACACAAGACTTACTCTTTTTGTCCAAAATTCTCGCTGGTACTTGTATATAGGTCCAAATTTTCTGAATTTCTATAATTTAGCTCGAAATATCATGTAAACACTTTCTTAAAAGTGAAACATGAAATACATTATATAAATGTTTTAATTCCGGAGGCAAATTCAAGTTACTCACAACTAATCCAACTTTCTCAACAACCTCATAGGTCCCACATACTTCGGATTCAACTCATCCCTCTTCAATCTTGACCATCAGAATTTCTGTCTCGATCCTCTATATTTCTTATTGTTACTTGATTGCATCGAATCTACATCATTATGTACTTTTCTCACTATCTACCATTTCAATTTTGCATTATTGGGAACACCATCCATGTACCAACACGAAACTACCTTCATTTCAGATTTGAACTCAAAATGCTTTCTAGTAAGCACTCAATGCTTAATCTTTTTCTGTCTCTTTATCTCTACCTTGCATCTCTAAACCATTTCATTATGGATGACTGTACAACCATATTTATTAACCATGATCCTTTATTACTGATATTCAACTTCATTCTTATTTCTCTTAAATTTATCATTAATTTCATATAAGGACTCCCAATAGCAGTTAACTTTCTTGTAGACTTTCTACTCAATGTATCAATTATCATCTTCGCATTTTCTAGATAATAGTGAATTGTACAGTTGTAATCACAAATCAATTCCATCCACCTCCTCTGTCTCAAATTCAACTCCTTCTGGGTTGGTAAATGCGTCAAGCTTTTATGATCAGTAAAAATTTCACACTTGGCTCCATATAAATGGTGTCTCCAAATCTTTAAAGCAAAAACTATGGCAACCAATTCTAAATCATGGGTCAGGTAATTTCTCTCATGGTTCTTTAGTTGCCTAGATGCATAAGCTATAACTCTCCCTTGTTGCATCAATACACATCCCAACCCTTTATGTGACGCATCACTATAAATCACAAATCCTTCATCACCAGAAGGAAGCACTAATACTGGGGTAATAGTCAGTTTTCTTTCAACAGCTGGAAACTGCTCACATTTTTCCTAGTTAGTCTATTCAACTGCATTACAATAATAAAAATTTTCTAAAATAATCTTCTATAATCACTCACTAACCCCAAGAAGATTCTAATCTCAATTATATTAGTTGGTTTCTCTCAACTTAACATTATCTCTACCTTTTGTGGATCAACTGTTATGCCGTTTTCGAATATTATATGTTCCAAGAAAGTTATTTCCTTCAACCAACATTCACACTTAGAAACTTTGCCTATAATTTCTCTCTCCTTAGAATCTCTGGCACACTGTTTAATGGTCCATATGTTGTTTTTCCTTCTCAGAATATATCAGAATGTCATTACTGAACACAACCATAAGATTATCAAGAAACAGTTTAAATATTTTATTCATCAAGTCCATAAATGTTTCTGGAACATTAGTTAATCCAAATGACATCACGAAAGCTTATGATCATAATGTGTCCTAAAAGTAGTCTTAGGCACGTCTCCCTTCTCTATCCTCCATTGGTGATAACCTGATATCAGGTTTATCTTAGAAAACATTCTCACTCCTTGCAACTGCTTAAACAATTCATTTATCCTGGTAAAAATGTATTTATTCTTATTCAACTATCTGTAGTCTATACACATCCTTATCGTTCCATCTTCCTCCTTCACTAACAACACCTGACTCCCTAAATACGTTAGGTCAGATAAATTGTTTATCCACAAATTCTTAAAACGGTACTTTCAACTTTCTCAATTCAGCTGACATCATTTTGTAGGGTGCTATTGAATATATGTGATAATCCTGGTATCACATCAATAGAGACTTTAATCTCCTTACTTGGAGGCAACCTAAACAACTCATCAAAAATTAATTTAGAATATTCTTTCATCACTATCTCCTTTTTATAATTCATGATATATGTCCAATACTCCTTAAAACCCTTCTTCAATCATCTCCTATTGGCCAGAGCAAAAATAAGATAGTTAAAAGTATCTCACGTCTATATCTTGAACCTTCTTTCTGGAATAATCAATCCAGACATAAAATATCGATAACCAATTATTTCCCAAAATAAATTATATTTAAAGATAATAAATCAACTTTAGATTTTTTTGTCACTGGTACGAATCACACAATCCCTCATGAATATTCATGATTATCACTCTATCTCAAGTGAGAACTTTAACAAGGATATTTTGCAATCCAAGGACTAATAAATTCTTCAATAGATTTTATATGAATACTGGATGCAAAAGAATGGGTTGCTTCAAAGTCAACCAACACTGACATGTCCACCTTCTCCACACATAAAGTATTGCAAAATTTGAAAATTCTGGGATAAATATCTTTTCTGATTATAATAAACTTTTATATCCCAATCATACATCAGATTGCCACTTCCACTTGGTGGCATACTTACTTCATCTACCATGACTTCCAGTTCTCATAATCTGTCTCCCAAATCTAAGGGTCTCACCAATAGTATTCTGAGCTACAGAAATAATAGGTCATGAGTTCCTCTGACTCTGTTTCTTCAGTTTCCTGGGACAATGAACTCTTCCTTTGGGTGGTCTCCTACCCTGCACAATCATATTGCCACTACCTCCATAACTTTCATGTCTAAGCCTCTTTGACGACTCTTTCTCTTTCCCTTAAATTCCATCACATCTCTCTCGATCTGAAATAATATACCCACCAATCTGACATAATTCATATGCCTCATGTAAGATAGTTTCGATCAAACCTTAAAACATAGTTCATCTTTGAACCTCTTACGTTTCTTCTCCTCTAGGTCTACCATTTTTGGTACAACCATTGGCAAAACCATAAATCTGCTATCATACCGAGCCACAGTTAACACATTTAAATAATATCTCTATCTTGTTGAGCTTTAAAGATATAAGGAAAATATCTATTAAGAAAAACTTCCTTAAACCTATTTCAAGTTGAGGGTCTATCAACATTTGTACTTACCTTGGGAAAAATATCCTTCCATCATTCACAAAACGTCTCTTTCTAATGCAAATGAAGTAAAGGCAATCATCTATTGTAAATATACTAAATAATGTCTCCACATATTTCTCCGAAACTTAAGCGTAAAAGGATTCATAGATCCTTTAAACAACAAAGCATTTAGCTTAATTATATCTCCTTCCATCTTATGTAAAAATCCACTTTTCTCCCTTTTTAAGTTTCTATCATTACTGGATTAACAACATCAGGCACTGCTCTAGTCTGTTTATCAAGTTTATGCTATAAGTTATCCACTCGATCATCTGATACATTCATTTTCTCAAAAGTATGAGTAAGAGCTTATCTTAGCTCATCTATTTCAACTTCAGATTTTCTCATACCTCAATTATATTACTAATATCAATCATATTATCAACACGTTCTCTTCTAGGAACCACAGATTCAGACTCAACCTCGACTTAGCAAAAATATTGCGGGCCTACCACACCCTCTCAAATCAACAATTCTCACTCTAGCTCTAGCGCGTTCACATGTCATCCACGGACTGTTCATTATAATTTACTTTAATCTTCCACTTTCTTACTTTTTATGCAGTCTACAGAATCATAAAACCTATTGCTCTGATACCAAAATTGTAACGACCCATCCCAGGTTGGCCACCCCGAAACAGTATCATCACATTTTGAGAATCCCAGCACGACACATATATGCAGCAGTAAAAATCAATATTACCAAAAGAACTTTACATCAATCTGTAAAATGCATGAAGAGTTACAAAAAAAAAAAAATTCATTTTATTTTCTCATTAGTCTGAGGATGATGACACGTACGCGGCTTACAGAAAATGATTTCTTCTGAACCTCAACTCATCAAACTATTTGCCAAGCCTGCTACCTGAAAATCATTGTACCATGAGGGGTGAGCTTCACAAGCTCAGTGAATTAAATTTACTAAAAGTATTCCAAATTCCATAAATAATTCTTTAATATTTAATCTTTTATTTTTTACCTAACCTGATGACAACTTTCTACTATCATTTCTCATATCATAAGATTTATTCTCTATCAATCTCTTCTTCTCAATTATTGGTCCACCTTAAGACATTCAATTATCTCATAATTAACTCGTAATGGGGTTCACATCATAAAATCTTCCATTTAAATAAGTCTTAATACCATAACTGTCTCTTTCTATGAGACTCAACCATTTATAATTAAATTCACCATAATGTCCCACATCTCAGCATTTCAATAATCTCATTATTATAGATGTCTCTTTTAATGAGACTCAACTATCTATAATTAAATTCACAATAATATGCCACATCTCAGCATGTCAATAATCTCATCATTATAGCTGTCTCTTTTCATGAGACTCAGCCATCAATAATTAAATTCACAATAAAAATACCACATCTCAACATCTCAAATAATGCAACAGTAATTAAAACAGATGCAGATGCATGAATGATTATGATGGGAACGTCTTCCCACCTGTCGACAGGTTATTATTATCTTAGACCGGCTGCCCTCCCGGTTCTTTTATTCTCATCAGACCAGCTGCCTTCCCGGTTAATTCCAGCATATACCGGCTGTCATGGATTTCACTTTTCATCCCAGCATATACCGGCTGTCACGGTTTTTTTTTTATTTTTATTTTTCATCCCAGCATATACCGGTTGTCACGGTTATTTCATTAGACCGGCTGCCTTCCCGGTTTTTTCAGTTATATTATTAAATGCATATGTGCATGAACAATGATATGAAACAGTAATATAAACAGTAATATAAAAACAATATAAAGATTCAAACCACTTAATTTGGCTATCCTAATTATCCACAAATTTTATATAACAAAGTTTCTTTAAAAATTTCTTACATCCAACCATCCAGTTTTTTATCAAATTATATAAAAATTTCACTAAATTCTTCTCTTCCCAAATCACATCAAATAATCAATTAAAATCTACCAAGATCTACTAAATTTCGTCTCAAATCATCCACCCAAATTTATCAAGATCCACTAAAATTCACCTCAAATCATCCACCAAAAATTGTCAAGATCTACTAAAATTCATCTCATCATAACTCGTGTTAAAACATCAGTATGTCTCATCATTAATTTATTTATTGCTTTTATTCTCAAATAAACTTATGATTTCCAAAAATATCATCTCTCACCGAAAAATATTTCTACATGTCCAAATTTCCTATCATACCTATAAATCAATTTTTCATCTATCATCCAAACATACTTTAATAATTTATTTTAATATAATCAAGAGATATTTTATTTTTATTTAGACTACTTAAAGTAAATTCAACTCACTCTGTAGCATTTAAAGCTACCCGTGGGTCACCTTCTTGCCTTTTTCGGTTCTTCTCAGAAATTTCTTTCGTTGTAGATAGTCAACACCTGACATAATATTTGTATTAAATTTCTAATTATTTCTTAAATTCATCGTAAACCACTCCTTATGAAAATTCCCACTTTAAGCTCTGGAAATTTTATATATGCTAAAAATTCAAAAATAAATATTATACTATTACCTCATAATTACTGATAGCTTCTCATAATCCTTTATGAAATTCCGTAGAAAATCTATTCAAAATTTTGCTCTTTTGACTTTTCTTTGGGTCTCCAAATATTGTGAGAATACAAAAATTTGAAAGAAAGAAACTGAACGATTTCAGTTTCTACACATATATATAGGAGCTTCAGCCCCCCTACCTAACTTTCTACTTTCTAAAAAAAAACCTCAACGTTTTTTTTTTCTTTTTGTTAGTCTTCAGCAGCCACCCCCCTCCCACCTAACTTTCTCATCATTTTGTTTTGTCCCTTTTTTTTTTAAAAGACCTCCACTAAGTAATGGTGGAAGCACCATTTTTTTTTTATATTTTCTTTCCTTCTTTTCCTTTACTTTTTCCTTTCTTTTCTTTTTTTATTTTATTTATTCTTGTCTTTGGTCTGGGACGTTCATGTCCTAGATTTTTTTACTATTCACCCTTTTTACTATTCATATTTTACTGTTCACTTTTTTTTTTGAATTATTTTATTCAATATTAATCCTTCGCATAAATATATTAATTAAAATTCATGACATATTTATCAAATTACTTCTTTACCCTTAATTCATGAATACGGGTATTACAATAACGTAGATATATTTCTATAAAACTAAATATTTCATATAACATATTTGAAGAGTACTTACTTATAACATATATGACGCCTATAAAAAAACTTGTAACATATATGTGTTTAAAAAATAAATAAATAAATAGCATACATACACATAATGTAAAAAAAATAATATTATTATAGAATATATGATATTAAAATTGAATCGAATTATTATCACCCGATCAAAACAAATTTTAATTTGATTTGTTTGTTGAATAAATTAACGGATCAAAATTAAAATCGGATTAGCAAATCAAAATGCCTATTTGTATCCGACTATACGGATTAGATGAAAATTGGATTCGTATTAAAATCCAATTCATTGACATGTTTAGCGCTACTTTACTCCAACCTTTAGATGCCTCGATTTTTATTACGTATAAGATTGATAACATGTTCCAAATTTAAAAATATATTTCACTTTTAAAATTGGGAAATGATTGTATTTGTAGTAAAATCCAATTCATTGACTAATTTTTGCATGGACTCTATCCAGCTCGTAGTGTAGATTGGACCAATTATGTCATGACCCATACCCGAGAGGGATAACCCTAACGGGTACATCGTGAATTTAAAAAAAACACAATCAATTTCTCTCTTCAAGTTCTTTCTAAAAATTCAACAAGTAATAATAACAATAAAACTTTTGGTAAAACTTACTTTCAAGGAAATCAAAATATAAAAATAGTAGTGTGTCCCACTTGAACATAAATCAATGTTTAAACAATTAATCACAATTCCAAAGTATAGACAGCTCCATGCTCCTTTAGAAATTCACACAAAATAATAACCTATTTGAAAACTATCAAGATTTTCCGAAAACCACTTAAACTTAAGAAAAAGATAACAAAATCAAGACCAAACAAAAATCCAACAAAATCAAATATTTAGTTCAAAACCAAAAGTCAGTAGTGAATGCCATAGTGCAAGTCCTACCTGACATCACAACCCATAAACTAACCTGAAGAAAATCAACTCAACCTACAACAACTTGTAAGATAAAAATTTAGAGATAAACTATATAGTTTAGTGAGATAAAAGAACTCTCCCCATAAATAAAACTTCATATATCGATTGTCTACACGTATCATTTGATCACATAAGAAGAGGGGATCTGGATATTTATATATACACTAGCAAAAGAAATATTTACTAAAATCTCAGTTGAATTTACAAACCATTCTTTGAGGGTCGCAGTTTGGTCGTTGACCGTTGACTTGGCTCTGCCTGAGAGGGTCCTTTCACATACTCGTGCTACACATCTACCATGACGTTTCATGTTCTCCGCTTTCTTTATGAATTTTGATTCCGTACACGTTTTTGCGCTCAGCAAGAATCAAACTGACGCTGCTCCGCCACGTATCTTCCATATCTAATGGGCCCACAAAGATCAAACAGCTGGGCTTTGTGTAGAAAGGGCCAAGGAAATATATAGGCCCAAAATTACCCTACAATTCGGGCTTAGAGCAAAGTAAAAAAAAGTCCACACCCTCTGTTCCATATTTCCATTACTGGCTTTTAAGAGTTTTACCAAAGCATTGTGTTTAAAATTCTTATTTTCCAAACCATAATATTTTAAACTTATTTCTTAAATTTTTGTATGTTTTGTCACGTCCAATGACATGTCATTATGTTTTTAATAATATAAATTAAAAGAGCAAAATCTAATAATATTAACGCATGTCTCTCTTAAAAGAAACCCTATTAACGTTAAAAGCTAGCACTTTTCTCTTTCTTGTTTCTCTCTTCCTTTTTCTTTTGCCTTCTTCAAAGTTCATATCTGCCTACTACCCCTTTGTTCTGGTTTGAGAACCAGGTAACTTTTTTATTCTTCTTTTATTTTATTTTTCTTTTGATTAATTGAATAAAATTTGTATTTATGCAAAATTTTGAAGCTATTTAGGAAGAGAATGTTTGTTTTTATTGGATTAGGGTTCTAAATAAAAACATTTTTTTTATTTAAGATAGATTAATGCATTTTTTTTTTCCTTTATACGTATTAGATTATGAATAAATGATACTGAAAATTTATAGCACTTATTTTTTTTTTCTCATGGTTGGCTTTTTTTAGGGCAATGGTTTCTTTACTATTACCAATAAATCAATAATTGTCACTATACTTTTTATGGCAAATAAATTTACTATGCATGTACACCATAATACAATGGGATTTTATTGAAAATTAAATCACTCAAGTAATTGATATATTATGCATATACACACTACAAGATAAATGACATTCGTCCGGCGTTTTGTTTTCGTATGAAGCACCACAATGTGATTATATCCACGCTTTTAAACGTCAAAATATGTAAAAACATCTTTTATATTACAATGTTTGTAAATGTCAAAATATGACTCTTAAAGCCAATCTATTTACTTCATATTGCCACACTTAAAGGCATCGAAATAGGAAAAAAAAACTTGGGCAAACTGCACGCTTAATTTCATAATTCTAAATAAAATAAATATTAATAAGCTTAGAATAAACAAAAAAGAAAATCTATCATATAACGACATTTTCAAACATCACTATATAGCACTGTCATGCATCGGCGCTTCAAATACATTTTCTAAAGAAAATACACGATTTATCTGCTGTTTTCTTGTTCTTCGTCAATCAGCTTTTCTTCTTTTTCTAAGCTCTCTATTGATCTGTAGTTTTTCTTTGTATTGATGTCTTTGGTTAGCTTTGCTATCTCTCTATCTCACTCTTGATTCATTAGAGGCGCCATCCCTAGCCACACGCGATTCGTTGATCAGTTTTGACCCGAGATCTCCACTATATCGTCCGATCCCTGTATGTACGCTCATAATCTCTGTCTCTAATATTTTTTCAATTTGTACACTGATAGTCTTTTTTCACAGTTTCATTGATTTTTTTTCCTGGTCTTCAACCCATTCACAAACACTCTCTCTCTCATTTACAGATCTACCCTTCCCTTTCCTCTCTCTTCAACGACACACACACACACTCTCTCTCTTTCCGTCTCTCTGAGATAATATCCAGTTATCCTCTCGCTCTCTCTTGCACTAATCGTTCTCGTCTCTGTCTTGCACTCTCAAAATTGTCGTACCCATCCTCATCTGTCCTTCGCATCCTCTTAACTTCAACCCTAAACTAGTTTGTGAAACCCATACCCGATCATTCTCATCGATCTCTAGCCCTCTTAGTCATTCTCTTCTGTCTCTCCCACTTTCAAACCCATTTGTCAAAACGTATCCATTCTCAAACCCTTCTTATAAGTGGGTTCTCTTCTCTTATCCTTTTCTATTTTTGCTCTCCTTTTTTGGGTAAAGCTCATATTTTTCTCTATTCCTTCCAATAGCACCAGTAGTGTCTCTGAATCTCTTCACGTCTGGGTTTCAATTTTCAGGGGAATCTATCTCACCCGGCACCATCAGTTTCAATACTCTTTGTGGTAATTACATTATCGTATCTTTCTTTGGTTTGTGGGATGTGCAACGTTCTAGTTACATATACATGAATCTTTTTATCAGAGGGCGGATCTTAAAAAGGCAGAAAAAAAAGAAAAAAAAGAAGAAGATGATTAGAAAGGGAGTTGTGGAGAAGAGAGAGAAAATCAAGATAGAGAAATATGAGAGAAATGAGATGAGAGAAGGAAAAAGTTAAACAAGGGAGAGATATTGTTTGAGTAGAGGAAAAATTAAAGAAAAGAGATGATGTTGTGTGTGAGAGATGAAAATGGTCTTATGTGTGAGAAAATTCCTCATGTAATAACACGACGACATGCGTCATCATTTAAAGGTAAATGAGTATTTTTATAGATAAGACAAATTAATTAATCAAACAGCTACATCTGGCAAAAGATATAAGGATAAATTTACACCAAAACCTTAATTTTATTATGATACTCCAACTTATGAATAAAGCCAAATATCATTTAAACAATCCAACTTATGAATAACACAATCTCATCAGAATATCCCAACCTGTGAGAATTCTAATCTTATCACAATACTCAATCACTTTCTTAATTGGACTCAGCCTAAAACACTATTTAAGGTTATATATTAACTTAGGCATCGGAGAGTCCCCCGGAAGCACAACCCCTACGGTCTTCCAAAGGCTTTTAGATTTTCTCTTGTTTCATATGTGTAGGTTTTGCATCCTGATCGTTTATGTACCCGACAGATTTTCGGCATCAATAGATAGGCACCGTCCGTGGGAAATTTTTTTATGCTTTGATGAAAAAAAGAACTTATCTGTCATGATGCCGCCTAAGAACCTACCAAGAACATTGTTGGACCGACCACCCATGCCTCTACCTGTAGTCAACAACTCGACTCAGAACTCACCACCATCCGAGAGCTTGACACCTCTGACCAGAACCCCAATGAGTTATCCGACGGGCGAACCAGGCATCAACCACTTTCTTAGTCAAACCCATCTGATCTTGATGTCCTAGGGAACCCAAAAGTAACTATTGTATAAAACCCGAATGTGTCACTTACTCAAGAGCAATTCATAGAGCTCACTCAACTAGTAACAAGTTTAGAGTCCAAACTTGGGGGGGAGGGGGGGGGGGGGGGGGCAGGCTCGCCCTCTTTCACCATGTCCTCAACAAAGCCCTCAGTCAATGAGGGACATAAAGCTCAACAAGTTGACCTATAGTCACTCTATCACCGAGTCCTGTCCTAATCTTGCATTGAAGTCTCGAGGTTTCTCCACCTTTAGAAACTACATTGACCTAGACAAAAAACTAAAAGATATGGATAGAAGAATAGGAGAAGCCTTCAAAGGAAAAAATACTAATGTCCTTTAATGAGTCTTAAATATTGCATATTTAAGCCCTTTAATTTATATTTGTTAGGTTCTTAATTTGTATTATTTCACTTTATTTTATGTCTTTTATGTATTTTGTGTATTTTTATAGGTTTGTGGAGAAAATGAGGCATTTATGGAGATATCAAGCTTCAAGAGAAAAAAGGATGCATAGTGCGATCGATCGCACGAGATATGCGATCGAGCGCATCTGCGCTCGAGTGCACCTACCTACGAACGAGCGCATGGTCAACATCCCACATCGAAATATTTGCAGTTCAGTGCATCTGCGATCGATTGTAACAGACATGCGATCGATCGCACATGCGATCGTGCGCACAAGACATGCAATCGAGCGCACATGCGATCGATTGCACCATTCTGCGATCGAGCGCACTCGGGCCAGTATCCCACATCGAATCTGAAACCTACAGTGCTCTGAGACTCCCCCTATATAAACATCATCTGACTTCATCATTCAGTGTGCAAGTCCTAAGCCATTTGGTGTTAACCGGTGGACGTCTGCTGGCATTCTGGTGGATCTCGAAGGCTTTGTTACCACGAGGGGAAGTGCCGCCCAACAGCGAGTGAAATTTCTCCTATGTAAAGTAATTTATTTCTTTTTAGTTAAATGTTTAGCACTTTTATTATGAACTGTAGTTTCATAACTATGAGTGGCTAGAATCTTCAACTAAGGTTGAAGATGAAGCCCTGCTGTTGTTTGGCATATTAGTTTCAGTTTTGGTTATACAATTATGATGTTTTTAGTATAAATGTTCTGTCAATTATTTGAGTAGAATCTTATGATTGATTGTGTTTAAATTGTTCTGTTGGATATTCCTTGTGTTTCATCTGATGGATACATCAAATTGTTTTTGATTAAATTGGATTTCCTTTGTGATTTGTTAAAAGTGGATACATTGGATACTTTTGGTTTAATTGGGATATTTGTTGTTTTTGTTTTAAGTTGGATTCATGAAATTTTTTGATAGGCTATCTTTAGAACATTGAGATATATGTTTAACTTTGGCGGGGTGGATTCAGAAACCTTAGTCTTTTTATTAGTTTTTAAAATCAATTTAATTTAGCTTTTATTTATTTTGCAACATATAATACAAAACTCGGAACTAGGTTAAGATAAGATTAGTTTAGATAAATTTATATTTTCACAACGCAATTCCCTGTGGATTCGACCTCGCACTTGCACAACACTATATTGTAAACGACTTGTGCGCTTGTGAGTAATTTAAAATCTACAACAAGTTTTTGGCGCCGTTGCTGGGGAATTGTTTTGTTTGTGAAATTTTTGTCTGAATTAATTTATTTTTCTACTAGTTAGTTTGCATTATTTGTTTAATTTTTCTGTTTGGCAATTTTATTTTATTTTATTTGTTTCTATTTGTTTATTAACAAAAAAAAAAAAATTTTGCAAATTTCTGCTGGTAGGTTATTTTAGTGCTTTTTGTGCGGTTTATACTTGGTCGGAGATCCTTGAATTTAGATTTGACACATTTAGATCCCGACTTAGAAAGAACTCTAAGGAGGCAGAAGAAAGCACCAGTTGAAATGGGAGAAAATTTTAGGAATGCAAATCATCCTGAACATGTAGAGCAACCTAGAGCTTAGAACGTGGATTCCACTACATCCCTTAGGGATTTGTTCGCACCCGTTGCGACCAATTCATCTTCTTGCATAGTATTGCCACCTACCAATGCCACCCATTTTGACTTGAAACCCCATGTCATCCAACTCCTACCCTCATTCCATGGCCTAGATCTTGAAAATCCTTATAGCCATGTAAAGAAGTTCAAAGATATTTGTGCTACATTCAAATTCCAGAACTTCTCTGAGGAGTCTATCCATCTTCGACTTTTCTCTTTTTCTCTTCACGATAGAGCTAGGGCGTGGTTGGATTCCAACACGTCCGAGTCTATCACATCTTGGGAAAACTTGCTTAGTAAATTTTATTATAAGTTTTTCCCAATGTCAAGAGTGAATGAGTGCCGAAAGGAGATTAGTTCTTTCACTCAGGACGAGGATGAGAAGTTATCTGAAAGCTGGGAACGCTTCAAAGAGTTACTGATCAGATGCCCTCCACATGGATATAAGAAGTGGAGACTCATTCAATTCTTCTACCAAGGGTTGACTCAACCCAATCGTAGAATGATCGAGTCTATGAATGGGGGGGCATTCTTAAGTTTGACGGGAGATGAAGCATACAACACATTGGACAAGTTGTCCGATAACTCGCAACAGTGGGATTTTTCAAGCTGTCGAGATAAGTTCGTCTGTGCTCCCAAGAAAGAAGGCATCTATGAGGTCAGGGAAGACGCTGACTTGAGGCTAAAGTTAGATGCTCTCACTAAGAAGATTGACGCTCTCACTGTGGGCCAATCCATCAATGCTGCCAACATATTTCATGTTGAAAGCTGTTCCATCTGTGCTAGTCCCATGCATATAGCACAGAATTGTCCATCAATGCTGGCTTTTGCCGAGTATCCTATGGAACAAGTAAATGCTTTCAATGACTATCGGAGGCAATCGAATGGATCGTACTCCGAGATGTACAATCCAGGGTGGCGGAACCACCCAAATTTTTCATGGAAGCAGAACCAACCAATGAATCAGGGAGGAGCCCCTCATCATGCTCACAATCAGTATCCTCCCGGACTTGCCCCACAAATTCCTAATTATGGTCATTCTACCCATCCAGCACCATCACCTGCTTACCAAGCACCCACTCAAACACCAGCACCAGTTTCACAGTCGCTAGAGGACACCCTTAAGGAGTTCATGAAGACGACTAGCCAAAATATGAGTGATGTGAGGAGTGTAACAGTGGTAAACACCCAAGCAATTGCCAAGCTGGAGAGTCAAATAGGGCAAATTGCAAGTCACTTGGGTGAGAGGGAAAAAGGAAAGTTCCCCAGTCAGCCCGTGCCCAACCCGAAGGGACAATTTATGGTTGGAAATTCTTCACATCTTACGCACGGGGAGGAACAAGTGCAATCGATTGTTACACTAAGGTCTGGGAGACAAGTGGACAATCGAGTGGAAGAGACCCCTGCTGTGCAGCAAGGGGAAGAAGGTGGCAATAAGGAGAAGAGAGATGTTGAGCCATCTACAGCCACACCTACTGTGAAGGACCATCCTAGGTCATTTATACCTAAAGTGCCCTACCCCGAAAGATTACAGGCGCCCAAGAAAGGAGGGAAGTATGAGAAAATTTTGGAGGTATTCAAGCAAGTCCAAATCAATATCCCATTTTTGGATGTTATCCATCAAGTGCCGTCATATGCCAAGTTTTTAAAGGACTTGGTCACTATCAAGAGGAGGACGAATGTCCCGAAGAAGGCATTTTTGACCGAGCAAGTTAGCTCAATCCTTTAGTGCAAGCTACCAATCAAGTATAAGGACCCGGGGTATCCTACCATCTCTTGCACGATAGGAGTCAGCCAGATCGAGAGGGCTCTATTGGATCTAGGAGCAAGTGTGAATCTTCTGCCTTACTCAGTTTATCTGCAGTTAGGGTTAGGAGAACTGAAGCCCACCAACACAATGCTTCAACTGGATGACAGGTCAGTGAAAATACCACGGGGAATAGTTGAGGATGTTTTTGATAAAAGTAGATAAGTTCTATTTCCCCATGGATTTTATTGTGCTTGACACAGAGCCGGTTCAGAATATAGGGATTCAGATACTGGTTATTCTAAGGCGATCATTCTTAGCCACAGCTAACACCCTGATCAATTGTAGGACAGGGGTGATAAAGATTTCCTTCGGAAATATGACAGTGGAGTTAAACATCTTTGATATCACTAGGTAACCACTGGAGTATGATGAAGTGAGAAATATATGCTTGATAGAGGAGATTCTTGAGGAGACTGTGGATGAATCAAGCATTGAGGATCCCCTGGAGGTGTGTTTTGCTCACTTTGGAGAGGACTTGGGCTTAGATAAGTTACTCGAGGAAGTGAATGCCATTTTGGAGTCTGATCGTCAAGAAAGCAATGAGATAGAGTAAACTGCAGCACTTGAACCCCCAAGAAGGAACTTAAGCCTTTACCGGATAATCTTAAGTATAAGTTCCTAGGTCCAGTCGATTGTTTGCCAGTGATTATAGCTTTCGATTTGGGTGAGGCTCAAGAGGAGAAATTATTAGATGTTCTAAGAGAGCACAAGGAAGCTATCGGTTGGACTATTGAGGATATCAGGGGAATCAGCCCCTCGATGGTGATGCATAAGATACATTTGGAGGAGAATGCCAAGCCATCGAGAGAGCCACAAAGAAAGCTCAACCCAACTATGCAAGAGGTTGTGAGGGCATAAATAATTAAGCTGTTAGATGCAGGGATCATTTATCCCATCTCTAATAGCAAGTGGGTGAGCTCGATTCATATCATGCACAAGTGAATGGGATTGACGGTAGTAAAGAATAAGGACGACGAGTTGGTGCCAACTCATGTTCAGTCAGGGTGGAAAGTGTGTATAGACTACCGTAAGCTGAACATTGCCACAAGAAAGGATCACTTTCCACTGCCATTTATTGATCAGATGGTGGAGCATTTGGCTGGGCATGAGTATTATTATTTTTTGGATGGTTATTCTGGATATAACCAGGTCCCCGTGGACCCTGAAGATCAGGAGAAGACGATATTTATCTGTCCTTTTGGGACATTCACCTACCGTCGCATGCCCTTTGGGTTATGCAATGCACCCGCTACTTTTCAGTGATGCATGGTCAGTATATTCTTTGACATGGTAGAGTGGTTCTTAGAGATTTTCATGGACAACTTCTTCGTCTTCGGTTCAACCTTTGAAGAGTGCCTGCACCGTCTCGCTTTGGTTTTCGTGCGGTGCAAAGAGAAGAACCTAGTGCTTAATTGGGAGAAGTGCCATTTTATGGTTAAGCAAGGCATTGTACTGGGGAATGTCGTATCTCATCAGGGGATTGAGGTCGATAAAACGAAGGTGGACCTGATTTCCAACCTTCCACCCCCACGTACAGTGAAGGAGGTTCGATCTTTTCTAGGCCATGCAGGTTTCTACAGGCGATTTATCCATAATTTCAGCAAAATCGCCAGGCCTTTGTGCCAGTTATTACAAAAGGATGCCCCATTTATATTTGATGAGGACTGTAAGAAAGTATTTGGGGATCTGAAGAAGATTCTGACGTCGACACCCATTATTCAGCCACCCAACTGGGGTGTGCCTTTTGAGATTATGTGTGACGCATCAGATTATGCTGTTGGAGTTATTTTAGGGCAGTGTGTTGATAAACTTCTCCATGTTATCTATTACGCAAGTCGAACTCTAAACGACGCACAACTTAATTACTCTACCACTGAGAAGAAGTTGTTAGCAGTCGTGTTTGCATTAGACAAGTTCAGATCCTACTTGTTAGGATCTAAGGTCATTATCTACTCGGATCATGCAGCCTTAAAGTATTTTTTCTCTAAAAAAGATGCTAAATCTCGTCTTATCCGATCTTGCTACTTCAAGAGTTCGACATCGAGATTCGGGATAAGAAAGGTTCTGAAAATGTGGTGGCGGACCATTTATCTAGATTGATTGTGGATTTCACTGAGGCCGCCACTCCCATTTCTGAGACATTTCCTGATGAGCAGTTAATGCTCATTGCTCAAAATCCCGCTCCATGGTTTGCTGATATAGTGAACTATCTTGTCACTGGACACATGCCTTTGTATTGGGGGCGACAAGATAAATCAAAGTTTTTAGCCATAGTAAAACATTTTTTCTAGGATGATCCTTATCTGTTTAAGTATTGTCCCGATCAGATCATCAGAAGGTGTATTCCTGAGCATGACCAATCTAATGTCATTGCCTTTTTTCATGATCATGCTTGTGGAGGCTATTTCAGTGCTAAAAAGACCGCTGTAAAGATTTTGCAGTGTGGATTTTATTGGCCTACCATGTTCCGAGACTCTCACACCTACTGTGTATCTTGTGAGCATTGCCAAAAGCTTGGGAGTCTTTCTAGAAGGAATATGATGCCCCTCAACCCTATTCTGATTGTTGAGATTTTTGACGTGTGGGGCATTGATTTTATGGGACTGTTCCCAAACTCTTTTGGCAACTTGTACATTCTAGTTGCTGTGGACTATCTGTCCAAGTGGGTGGGGGCCGTTGCGTGCAAGACCAATGACCACAGAGTTGTGGTCCAATTTTTGAAGGACACTATTTTTGCTCGATTTGGTACGCCTCGAGCAATCATAAGTGATAGAGGTAAGCACTTTTGCAACCAGATTTTTGAGCAGTTGATGAAGAAGTATTTCATCACACACAAGGTTGCCACCCCATATCACCCGCAAACGAGTGGACAAGTGGAAATTTCTAATAGCGAGATCAAACACATTTTAGAGAAAACTGTGAACCCTAGTAGAAAGGATTGGTCTCTGTGATTTACTGATGAACTGTGGGCATATCGGACAACCTTCAAGATGCCAATTGGCATGTCTCCCTATCGTATTGTGTACGGAAAGGCATGTCACCTTCCAGTTGAATTAGAGCATAGAGCCTATTAGGTTATCAAGCAGTTGAACTTCAATCTTTCGAAGGCTGGCACACAAAGGAAGCTCCAACTCAATGAAATAGATGAGCTACGAAATGATGCATACGATTGTGCACGGTCCTACAAGGCACAAATGAAGAAGACTCATGACCAACACATTTTGAGACGAGCTTTTGAGCCGGGTCAAAAAGTTCTTCTTTACAATTCACGCTTGCATCTTTTTCCAGGCAAGCTAAAATCTCGTTGGACAGGCCCATTTATTATTCGGTTAGTTTTCCCTCAGGGGACCATCGAGATTGAGGATCCCAAGAATGGTAACACTTTTAAGGTAAATGGACAAAGGCTAAAACCATTCTTGGAGTTGAGGAGTCCGGACATAGAGATGATATTATTGGAGGATCCTAGTTACTCTGATTGAGTGTCGTCTACTAAGGGGAGTCTGGCTGAAAACTTTAAACTTAGCGCTCATGGGAGGCACCCTACAACTTATCTTTTCTGTTTGTTTTTTTTTTTTACATATTTATGATTAATGAATGCTTCTAGTATTTTTTTTGTTTTCCAGTATTTATTTTTCAGGGACAATGTGTACTTCAGTTCAAGTTTGGGGGTATGCTGCGAGCCATACTAGTCCAGATAGTTCTTCATATCCCAGGTCAGCTCTTTCCATATTATTCACACATTGGGGTCAATATGTAATTTAAGTTTGGGGGTATGGGAGATATATTACACACACTTTGTCCTAATTTGTTGTTGTTTTTCTTCATATATATAAAAAAAAGAACATGTTATTTTGAAATTTTGGTTGATCTAAACATTTTCTGTGATGTGATGTCATAAGTGAGCTTAAAATTTTGAACACATGATCTGGTGATAAAGTTTTAAAATTTAGTTACTTACTTTAGGCATTTGAGAATTCACATGTTTGATCTAATCTAACACGAGCACATTAGCACAAATTGTGTGAGGTATGACATGTGATTTTAATGTGTACATTTCCTTGTCTTAACTGAAACTGGATGACTTGTTGGATAAACACTTGGGCATAGAAAAGCATAAATATATAATAATAATAATAATAATAATAATAATAATAATAATAATACTACTAATGATCATCATCAATAAACTTTCCACTGAGTAACTCGACCATTTTGTTATGGTAGCATTAAGGTCAGTTTAGTTTCGTAGCCTTTTTGACTCGAGTTAGTAAGTCCTTAGGGGTGTCTTTACACCTACTGCCCTAAAACCATCTGGTTTGGGAGTCATTGACTCAACACTCGCTACATGGGTCAATTAGAAAGCTTAAGGGAATTAAACATAGCAGAGCCTTATATATAAAAATAAAAATAAAAAAAAGAGAAAAAAAGAAAATAAAAACTATGCCATGTTCTTTCATTCTGATGGAAAATTTGGTAAATCTTGAGACATGGAGACCTTACACATTGGAGTTATTTGGACGCTTCATTTTTATATGCTAATTCACTTTACACAGTTTCAGACTTGTGATGCCTTGACATGCCTTTTGTAAGTAATTAGATTTTAACATTTCTATTCATTGCGAAGATGGGTTTTTCTTTTTAAGTTTGCTCATGAATGAATATCATGGTGGTGTGTGCTCCTTAAATTTTTGGATAACACGAGTGATGAACTTATCTTTATGTTCTTTGTTTTTCATTTAGTTTTTATTTTGTTTTGCTAAGGGACTAGCAAAATATAAGTTTGGGGGTATTTAATGAGTCTTAAATATTGCATATTTAAGCCCTTTAATTTATATTTGTTAGGTTCTTAATTTGTATTATTTCACTTTATTTTATGTCTTTTTTGTGTTTTGTGTATTTTTATAGGTTTGTGGAGAAAATGAGGCATTTATGGAGATATCAAGCTTTAAGAGCAAAAAGGATGCATAGTGCGATCGATCGCACGAGATATGCGATCGAGTGCATCTGCACTCGAGCGCACCTGCCTACGAACGAGCGCATGGTTAACATTCCACATCGAAATATTTGCAGTTCAGTGCATCTGCGATCGATCGTAACAGACATGCTATCGAGTGCACAAGACATGCGATCGATCGCACCATTCTGCGATCGAGCGCACTAGGGCCAGTATCCCACATCGAATCTGAAACCTACAGTGCTCCGAGACTCCCCCCTATATAAACACCATCTGACTTCATCATTCAGTGTGCAAGTCCTAAGCCATTTGGTGTTAACCGGTGGACGTCTGCTGGCATTCTGGTGGATCCCGAAGGCTTTACTACCACGAGGAGAAGTGCCGCCCAACAGCGAGTGAAATTTCTCCCACGTAAAGTAATTTATTTCTTTTTAGTTAAATGTTTAGCACTTTTATTATGAACTGTAGTTTCATAACTATGAGTGGCTAGAATCTTCAACTAAGGTTGAAGATGAAGCCCTGCCGTTGTTTGACATATTAGTTTCAGTTTTGTTTATACAATTCTGATGTTTTTAGTATAAATGTTCTGTCAATTATTTGAGTAGAATCTTATGATTGATTGTATTTAAATTGTTATGTTGGATATTCCTTGTGTTTCATCTGATGGATACATCAAATTGTTTTTGATTAAATTGGATTTCCTTTGTGATTTGTTAAAAGCGGATACATTGGATGCTTTTGGTTTAATTGAGATATTTATTGTTTTTTGTTTTAAGTTGGATTCATGGAATTTTTTGATAAGCTATCTTTAGAACATTGAGATATATGCTTAACTTTGGCGGTGTGGATTCAGAAACCTTAGTCTTTTTATTAGTTTTTAAAATCAATTTAGTTTAGCTTTTATTTATTTTGCAACATATAATACAAAACTCGGAACTAGGTTAAGATAAGATTAGTTTAGATAAATTTATATTTTCACAACGCAATTCCCTGTGGATTCGACCTCGCACTTGCACAACACTATATTGCAAACAACTCGTGCGCTTACGAGTAATTTAAAACCCACAACATCCTTGACGAGCTTAACTCTCAAGCTCCCCCTTTCACACAGTGTCATCCTTGATACTCCTCTTCTACGGAAATTTAGAATGCTTATTATAAAATCCTACGACGGTATTACAGATCCTATGGACCATCTCCAACATTACAAAACCACTATGTTGTTATATTGTCATCCCGATGGTGAAATGTGTCAAGCCTTCGCTCTGACCTTTGAAAAAGGCCGCTAGTACTTGGTACTCACACCGCAAGATCGCTAGTATTAGCTCCTTGATAAACCATTAATTTAGTCATCAATAAACCCTACAGAAGATTGTACTAAAGTGATTAGTAGAGTATCGTTATTGGCCGGGGATTGCGGGTACTCCTATACTAAAGAGTCAAAAAAAAAAATTGGTTGGTTTAATTAGCAGTTTATAAATAAATATAAATCTACATCTATTAACATATTACACAAAATTATGGGGTTTTCATGATCTGATTTTTTTAACGAATTTTACTAAGGAAACTAAAGAACAATTATTTACAATTGATCATTTTCTCTCGCAATTCAGAAAATCAAATTTATTAAATGACTAATCAAGTTGTTTCAATGTAGACAACGAATTCAAGCCTCAATCACATATCAGAATTGAATAAAAGTTCAAACATAAAGAGATAATGCATTTTATAAATTCATTCTTAGATAATCCCTAAGTTTAGGAAAAGTCCTTCAGTTAGTTATTTTGTTTAAGCAAGCAAGTTAATACTTAGCGCATCCTTACAATTAATTAAACAAATCATTAAGATCAAAAGGAATTATGATTCAATAACTTGTTCCTTATTCCTATGAAAAAAAAATCCATGGATAAAGAACATACAATTTCCAGAACATTGACTATTGTTCATAGCTTTTACCACTTTAAATCGTACTCCAGATCAACTAGGTGAATGAAAGTGCAATTATGGCTTCAATGATTTGCAATATCAAAGTTTTCAATATAACAGAACCGAAAATTCAACATATGTAATAAAGATCACGAATTTATATGTCTACATATCATGAACAATTCGAAAACATCAAGAATAAATATGAAAATTAACCAACTCATTGAATTAACAATAATCTCCAACATAAGAATTCAACACAGTATTCTTTAATCCAATAACAACCAGGTTTGAAACAATTAAAAAGAATAGTCATAAGGTTACACTTTTTTAACACAATCAAGGAAGCTTGAGATGTTGATGGTGATGATCCTCACGGCTATGATGATGGATGAAGAAAAACCCAATTTGGAGAAGTCCTTATGCGCTCACGATTGGAGATGGAATGGTGGAGTGTTTCAGCCTGTTGTTTTTTGAATTTGGAGTAGAGAACCCAGCAGCCGGTTTTGAGTAGATAACTCAGAGAAAAAGATTCCCTAAAAAGTGTTCCTATCAAATTCCCCCACACTTAGCTTTTGCTAGTCCCTTAGCAAAACAAAACAGTATGTAACCTAGTAGAATCTCAAAGGAAATGACAGAAACTAACTAAATGACACCACAATGACATAACACAAATTAAATGACTCTAATCCTTCCAACTTAGATCTCAGAGATCCTTTAGGCACTATGGCATAATAAAGTAGAAAGAGCACAAGTTTACCTCAAAAACAAGCCACAGAGTTATTAAGATTATATAGCATTCGTACTTTGAGTGTGTGTTTGTGAATAATCAGCCAACTATAAGTGTAATATGCCACCCTCAAGTTAATGCACAAATAGTATCAAATTTTACTTCTCACAATGCATCAATATGGTTTTCACTCATTTAAATGTGGTGCTAGCTATACTAATCACTCAAACACTTGTGAAAACAGTTTAAGCCATAGGCTTGCTTGTGCACTCACTCTCCACATCAAAAACAGAATATCAAAGGATTAAGAGGTCTTTGAAAAGGTTGTAATGGGGCTAAGGGGTCAAGGTTTCATAAAAAAAAAGAAAGAGAAAGGATATCACAAAATTTCCTCAGAACTAGAAAGCATTCAAAAACACCATAAATAGATCAACATTATCAAGTTCCATGTTTCCATCACTCTAGGGCAAATTTCATCACTTTGGCTTTCAACTTAGTTTAAAGACTCATAATGCTCCCAATTCTTCAGAACTTGTATTCTTTGAATCACAACACTTCTTTTCATGTCCCTACTACTCCTTTTATCTCTTTTTTTTTTTTTTAACAACCACCTTAGAATCACATGAAATTCCCCCACACTTATGCTTTTCCACTATCTCCACATTACAAATCAACATAAACAAGATCCAAGCTCACTAGTTCCAAGGAAAAAAAGGGTAGGTGAATGTGGGTTAATGAAGAAAATAGGCTAATTCAGGCTCTAAAGGCTATCTAAGGGTCAAATCACGATAAGGACAAAGGCCATTTAGTCATGGTGGTAAAATCCTAATTTTCCATCTTCTCCAAATCTGAACATGTACGATCATCTCAAACTATTTTAAAGCAAGTTCTAGAAAACATTATATTCACAAGATGCACTCAGAAGAGAATTTGAATTGATATGCATAATGAATCAATTATAAGGCTCGAAAAACTCACAAATATGGCGGAATTATGCAAGTATCATTCAATATGTCCCCATGCTTCACTCTAAGACAACATATTACTCAAATCAAGGCTAATGTGCATCAAACTTTCCAAGTATGACTACAATATAAGCAAATTAACTCCATTTCTTGTTTTATCTTTAAAATTATGCTCAAACTCTTTTAAAAACCATCTATCTTAAGAATCAGTTTCATCATTGAGTTGGAAGGGGTCCTAAAAAAAAGCAATGATATGACTCAAAAAGATGTAAATCCTTCCCCTACACTTAAATCCCACATTGTCCTCAATGTATATCAGAATAAGCATGTAATATAGAATATAAACATGGTCAAGGTATTTACGAAAATCACATAAAACAAATAACATATAAAGATCAACCAAAGTAAATGGAAGAGAAAAAGAGAATGCAAATATAGGTTGATGGCTCCTCCATAGCTTCGGTTGAATTGGGTTGCCTCCCAAGCAGAGCTTTAATGTTTACAGTCTTTCAGCCTAGACTTTGTACCTCATTTTTAGTCCGTTGTGAGTGGCGCCTTTAGGAAGGGTACATCCTCCATAGTGTGCTCCTCAAAAGACTCATAGTAAGGCTTCAAGCGATGGGCATTAACCTTGAATTCATTCCCAGTTTTGTCGCTTTTTATCTGCACAGCACCATGAGGAAAAATATTAGTGACAATGAAGGGACCAACCTTTCTAGAACGTAACTTACTAGGAAAAAGTTTAAGTCTCAAATGAAAGAGATGAACTTTTTGGCCCACAACAAAGGCCTTGCCACGGATCATCTTATCATGAAAAGCTTTAGTTTTCTCCTTGTAGATCCATGCACTATCATACGCCTCGTTTATGATTTTCTCAAGTTCATTTAGTTGGAGTTTTCTATGTAAACCAGCCTCATCAATGTCCATGTTGAAAGACTTAACAACCCACCATGCCCTATGCTCAAGTTCAACTAGTAAGTGACACGCCTTACCATAGAAAAGTCTGCATGGAGACATCCCAATTGGCGTCTTGTAAGCTGTCCTATAAGCCTAAAGTGCATCATTGATGAGAGAAAAATATTGCATATTTTGGCCACTTAATTTACATTTGTTAGCTTAGGATTTTGTTACTTTGAGTTGTTTTCGTTGTTTTTCAGGTTTACAAGTACTGGGAAAGGAGTTTCACTAAAATTTCCAGAATTGCCCATACAGATCAATCATCTTTGAAAATTAAACTGTATTGATTCAAGAACAACCAGAATATGAGCCATATATGCTTAGAAAGATACAGAAGTCTATTTTCTGGAGAATTTTACGGCTCGTAAAAATGATTTTTCTACAGAACGTTATGGCAGTTTTAGTAGACAAAGGTCAGGCTGTGCGGGCTGTGCGGGATTTCAGCGTGAACAGAAGTTTTGAAGGGCATGTGAAGACTTCCCACATCCCACATCGGTTGGAAACACATTTCTATATCCCACATCCCACATCAGATTGGAAACACATTGCACTCGTGGTATTAGCCTATATAAGACCCACTCCACTTCATCATTCAGTGTACAATTCCTGGGCCACTTTGGTGTTAACTGGTGGACGTCTGCTAGCATTCTGGTGGATCCCGAAGGCTTTGCTACTACAAGGGGAAGCGCTGCCCATCAGCGAGTGGAATTTCTCCCATGTAAAGTTATTTATTTCTTTTTATTTATTTGTTTTAGTTTAATGTTTAGCACTTTTATTATGAATTGTAGTTTCATAATTATGAGTGGCTAGAATCTTCAGCTAATGTTGAAGATGAAGCCCTGTCGTTGTTTGGCATAGTAGTTCAGATTTGCTTGTACAAATCTGACAATTTGTAGTATAAATGTTCTGTCAATTATTTGAGTTAATCTTGTGATTGATTGAGTTTAAATTGTTCTGTTGGATATTCCTTGTGTTTAATCTGATGGATACATCGAATTGTTTATGATTAAATTGGATTTCCTTTGTGATTTGTTAAGAGCAGATACATTGGATGCTTTTGGTTTAATTGGGATATTTTTTGTTTTTTGTCGTAAGTTGGATTAATGGAATGTTTTGATAGGCTATGTTTTTAAGACATATATGTTTAAACTTTGGTGGGGTGGATTCAGAAACCTTAGTGTTTTTATTATTAGTTTTTAAAATCAATTTAGTTTAGTTTTAATTTGTTTTCCAAAATATCATTCAAAATTCAGAACTAGGTTAAGATAAAGTTAGTTTAGACTAAATTATATTTTCACAGCGCAATTCTCTGTGGATTCGACCTCGCACTTGCACAATGTTATATTGCAAATGACTCGTGCGCTTGCGAGTAAATTAAAACTCACAATAAGTTTTTGGTGCCGTTGCCGGGGAATTGTTTGGTTTGTGAAAATTTTTTGTCTGAATTGATTTTATTTTTCTACTAGTTAGTTATCCAAAAAAAATATGTGGATGAATCCAGCGCCGGTTTCATAGTCTTTAGAGGACACCATTAAGGAGTACATGAAAATGACTGGCCCGTCCATCAATACTGCCAACACATTCAATGTTGATAGTTGTTCCATCTGTGCTAGTCCTATGCATCTAGCATAGAATTGTCCATCAATGCCAGCTTATGCCGAGTATCCCATAGAACAAATGAATGCTTTTAATGACTGTTGTTGGCAATCAAATGGATCTTACTCCGAAACATACAATCCAGGGTGGTGGGACCACTTTAATTTTTCATGGACGCAGAACCAACTAAGGAATCAAGGAGGAGCCCTTTATCAAGCTCACAATCAATACCCTCCCGAATTTCCTCCGCCAGTTCCAAGTTATAGTCACTCAGCCTATCCAGCACCATTACCTGCTTACCAATCTCCCATTCAAACACCAGCGCTAGTTTCACTGTCACTGGAGGACACCCTTAAGGAGTACATGAAAATGACTAGCTAATCCATGAGCGAAGTGATGAGTGCAACAATAGAAAACACCCAAGCGATTGCCAAGCTAGAGAGTCAGATTGATCAAATCGCAAGTTACGTGGGTGAAAGAGAGGAAAGAGAGTTCCCCAGTCAACCTGAGCCTAACCCAAAGGAACAGTTTGCGGTGAAAAATTCATCAACTCCTATGCATTGGCAGGAATAAGTGCAATCAACTGTCCCATACTTGTCTGGGAGACAAGTGGACAATCAAGTGGAGGAGAACCCTGCTATGCAACAAGGGCAAGAAAGTGGCAACAAAGAAAAGAGAGATGCTGAGCCATCTACAGCCACACCTATTATTAAGGATCTCTCTAGGTCGTTTTTACCTAAAGTGCCTTACCCTGAGAGACTACAAGCGCCTAAGAAAGAAGAGAAGTCTGAGGACATTATGGAGGCAGGCTTTGCTCAGTTTGGAGAGGATTTAGACTTAGATAAGTTACTTGAGCAAGCAAATACTATCTTGGAGTCTGCTCCTTGGGAGAGTAGTAAGACAGAGGAGACTATGGATGAATCCCGCATTGAGGACCCCCTAGAGGCATGCTTTGCTCACTTTGGAGAGGACTTGGGCTTAGATAAGTTACTCGAGGAAGTGAATGCCATTTTGGAGTCTGATCCTCGAGAAAGCAATGAGACGGAGGAAACCATAACACCTGAACCCCCCAAGAAGGAACTTAAGCCTTTACCGGACAATCTTAAGTATAAGTTCCTAGGTCCAGCAGATTCTTTGCCTATAATTATAGCTTTAGATTTGGGTGATGCTCCAGAGGAGAAATTATTGGACGTCTTAAGAGAGCATAAGGAAGCTATAGGCTGGACTATTGAGGATGTCAAAGGAATCAACCCCTCGTTGGTAATACACATGATACAGTTGGAGGAGAATGCCAAGCCATCGAGGGAGCCACAAAGAAGGCTCAACCGTGCTATACAAGAGGTTGTGAGGGCAGAAGATATTAAGCTGTTAGAGGGGGGCAGGGATCAATTATCCTATCTCTGATAGCAAGTGGGTGAGCCTGATTCAAGTCGTGCCCAAACATGCTGAATTAACGGACGACGAGTTGGTGCCAACTCGTGTTCAGTCAAAAGGGAGAGTGAGTATAGACTACCGTAAGTTGAATGCTGCCACTAGGCCTGATCATTTTCCATTCTTATTTATTGATCAGATGGTGGAGCGCTTAGTTGGGTATGTTTACTAATGTTGGGTCTGGCTGAAGACGTTAAACTTAGCGCTCATGGGAGCCACCCCACAGCTTATCTTTTCTGTTTATTTATTATTTCGCATTTTTATGATTAATGTTTGTTTCCAATATTTTTTGTTTTCCAGTTCTTTTTTTTTATTTTTCAGGGACAATGCATACTTCAGTTCAAGATTGGGGGTATGCTATGAGCCATACCAGTCCAGATAGTTCTCTATATCTCAGGTCAGCTCTTTTCATATTAGTCACACATTGGAGTCAATATGTAATTTAAGTTTGGGGGTATGGGAGACACATCACACACTTTGTCCTAATTTGTTATCATTTTTGTCGTAAAGATAAATGCATGTTCATATTCGTCTAAAAATTTTGGTTGTTTTGAAAAATTGTGATGTGATTTCATTGGTGAGTTTAAAACTTTGAACACATGATCTGATGATAGAGTTTAAACTTTAGTTACTTACTTTAGGCATTTTCGAGAATTCACATGTTTGATCTAATCTAATACGAGCACATCAACACATATTTGTGTGAGGTATGACAAGTGAGTTGAATGTATACGTTTCCTTGTCTTAACTGAAACCGGATGACTTGTTGGATAAACACTTGGGCATATATATATAAAAAAAAACAACTAATACTACTAATATTTATAATGATCATCATCAATAAACTTTCCACTGAGTAACTGGACCTTTTGCCTCAGTAAGCAGTGAGTGTTCACATTAAAAGGTGGGAATTTTATTCATAATGATCATTGCGAAACTTTCCGCTGAGTAACTGGACCTCTTGCCTCAGTAAGCAGTGAGTGTTCACGTCAAAAGGTGGAATTTTGCTTGGTAGTATTAAGGCCGGTTTAATTTAGTAGCCTTTTTTACTCGAGTTAGTAAGTCCTTAGGGGTGTCTTTACACCTAATTCTCTAAAACTATCTGGTTTGGGAGTCATTGACTCAACACTCGCTACATGGGTCGATTGGAATGCTTAAGAGAACTAAACATATCAGAGCCTTATATATATATATATATATATATATATATATATATATATATATATATATATATATATATATAAACTATGCCATTGTTGTTCTTTCCGATGAGAAATTCTGTGGATCTTGAGACTTGATTACCTTGTACATTGAAGTTATTTGGAAACCTCATCTGTATATGCTAAATCACTTTACACTGATTCAAGCTTGTGATGTCTTACCATGCCTCTTGTAAGTAATTAGGTTTTAAATTCTTATTCATTGTGAAGATGGGTTGGACTTATTTAAGCTTGCTCATGAATGAATCTCATGATTTTGAATGCTCCTTAAATTTTTGGATACCATGAATACTGAACTTATCTTTATGTTCTTTGTTTTTCATTTAGTTTTATTTATTTATTTTGTTTTGCTAAGGGACTAGCAAAATGTAAGTTTGAGGGTGTTTGATGAGAGAAAAATATTGCATATTTTGGCCACTTAATTTACATTTGTTAGCTTAGGATTTTGTTACTTTGAGTTGTTTTCATTGTTTTTCAGGTTTATAAGCACTGGGAAAGGAGTTTCACTAAAATTGCCAGAATTGCCCGTACAGATCAATCGTCTTTGAAAATTAAACTGTATTGATTCAAGAAGAACCAGGATATGAGCCATATATGCTTAGAAAGATCCAGAAGCCTATTTTCTGGAGAATTTTACGGCTCGTAAAAATGATTTTTCTACAAAAAGTTATGGCCGTTTTAGTAGACAAAGGTCAGGCTGTGCGGGCTGTGCGGGATTTCAGCGTGAACAGAAGTTTTGAAGGGCATGTGAAGACTTAAATCCCACATTCCACATCGGTTGGAAACACGTTTCTATATCCCACATCCCACATCGGATTGGAAACACATTGCACTCGTGGTATTAGCCTATATAAGACTCACTCCACTTCATCATTCAGTGTACAATTCCTGGGCCACTTTGGTGTTAACCGGTGGACGTCTGCTAGCATTCTGGTGGATCCAGAAGGCTTTGCTACCACAAGGGAAAGCGCCACCCATCAGTGAGTGGAATTTCTCCCATGTAAAGTTATTTATTTCTTTTTATTTATTTGTTTTAGTTTAATGTTTAGCACTTTTATTATGAATTGTAGTTTCATAATTATGAGTGGCTAGAATCTTCAGCTAAGGTTGAAGATGAAACCCTGCCGTTGTTTGGCATAGTAGTTCAGATTTGCTTGTACAAATTTAACAATTTTTAGTATAAATGTTCTGTCAATTTTTTGAGTTAATCTTGTGATTGATTGAGTTTAAATTGTTTTGTTGGATATTCCTTGTGTTTCATCTGATGGATACATCGAATGTGTTTTCGATTAAATTGGATTTCCTTTGTGATTTGTTCAGAGCGGATACATTGGATGCTTTTGGTTTAATTGTGATATTCTTTGTTTTTTGTCATAAGTTGTATTCATGGAATGTTTTGATAGGCTATGTTTTTAGGACATATATGCCTAAACTTTGGTGGGGTGGATTCAGAAACCTTAGTGTTTTTATTATTAGATTTTAAAATCAATTTAGTTTAGTTTTAATTTGTTTTCCAAAATATCATTCAAAATTCGGAACTAGGTTAAGATAAAGCTAGTTTAGATTAAATTATATTTTCTCAACGCAATTCCTTGTGGATTCGACCTCGCACTTGCACAACGCTATATTACAAACGACTCGTGCGCTTGCGAGTAAATTAAAACTCACAACAATCATCAAGTCTTTTGCTCCAATCCTTGCGTGTAGGGCCCACAGTCTTCTCCAAAATCCCCTTAATCTCACGATTTGAGACCTCTGCTTGTCCACTCGTCTGAGGATGATAAGGTGTTGCCACCTTATGAGTTGCTTTGTACTTCTTGAGCAGGGCATCAATCGTACGGTTGTAGAAGTGTAATCCACCATCACTAATAATCACACAAGGCATTCCAAACCTAGCAAATATGTTAGATCTCAAGAAATCTGCAACAACTTTAGAATCATTAGTTCTGGTGGCATTAGCCTCCACCCACTTGGACACATAATCAACAACCACAAGAATGTAAAGAAAACCGTTAGATTAAGGAAACGGCCCCATGAAATAAATGCCCCAAACATCAAAAATCTCAACAGTTATAATATCGGCCATAGGCATCTGATCCTTAAACTCTAAGTTACCTGTTCTCTGGCACCTGTCACAAGTCATGCAATACAAGTATGCATCCTTAAAAATAGAAGGCCAGAAGAAACCATAATCTAATACCTTACGGGCTGTCCTACGTGCACCAAAATGTCCACCACAAGACTCAGAATGACAAAAGGCAAGTATCGATTTATACTCAGATTCAGAGACACACCTCCTAATGATTTGATCACTACAATGCTTCCGTAAATAAGGTTCATCCCATATGTAATGTGATGAGAGCCATAAAATGCATCTCAACAGTGTTTAATTGTTAGCATTTTAGGATTGATCCCCGTCTTTATTACACTTTTATATGTTAATAACTCTAAAGTAATATTATTGGACCACTGACTTATTTCTTTGCATTTTTAGGTACTTTGAGTCCAAAAGAGAAGAAAAAACGATCGTTGCTTAAAACGCCAAGATTCCATGCATAACGGAGTGTCGGAGTGGTTACGAAGAAGCAAACATGAAGAAAAAATCAAGTCATCAGTGTGCACCACGGTGCCCAGAAGCCTCCACATCTTGAACCCTTAGCCAGCACTGCGGTTCCCAGAAGCACACCCAACCAAAGCTAAAGCCAACACCACAGTGCCCATAAAGGAGCACCGCAGCACGCACACGATGTTATCTCTCCGAGTTAGAACTTAATTAGGGTTTTAAACAATAGATTAAACCTAAAAGCACCCTTGGACCTTTGTACTATAAATAGATCACTTAGGGTTTAAGAGAAATATCTTTTGGAAGCCTGAAAAATTGAAGGAAGCAACCTATTCTTCCCCATCAAAGTGTTCAACCATGAGCCCCATGGCGAACTAATCTCCAAGCAAGGCGAAAGAATGAATCCCTAGGTGTACTTGTTCCTATCTTCCCTTATTTGATTCAGTTGTAATAGGAATTTATTGTCAAAACATTGTTATGATTTACTTTTTAATCTAATTATAAGATTTTATCTATCCCGATGATTGTATCTTTCTCCTTGATATAAATTTAGTCATGCTTTTCTTATGTCAAGATTGTTTGGGTATAATTGAGTCTGGTAGATTTAGCCTTTAGGTTTGTCCATTACTGCAATATTGTCAACAAAGATATATTGTCGTTTCTTGATAAACTTATAGGATAGATCATGTGTGCAATCATGTGTGCATGAATCGAAAATAAATAGTATTTCATAACAATCATGTTAGGGTTTATATATATGCTCAATGAATATTTACCGATTGCTTGTTTTGGATGTGAAACTCGTAATCGAGATTAAAACAATTGAATCAAGTTAGGAATAGGGCAACGAACCTAGGGAGGATTCTCGGATCCTTGTTGTTTCCCTATTAAATTTTACAATCTATTTTACACAATTACTTCATTATCAAAAGTTCACATTTTCTCACTTAAATCTTTATTGTTTGTGTTATGGTTCACACCTTCTTTTGTAGTTAACTTGTTTTCCTGTGGAATCGACACCCCAAAGCTGTGCTACAACAACCGCGTTATGTTTTGGGCGTAATCAAATTTTGGCACCGTTGTCGGGGAAACGCACTTACTTACAAGGAAGTTTGTCAACTCTAAGACAAGACGGTACTATCGTTTCCTTCTATTAGTTTTGATTTTTTGATTATTTATTATTCTATTTGGTTCTATTTTAATTATCACTTTTAAAAGCTTAGTTGGTGTATGCTTAGACTGAGAGATTCGCGAGGGAGATTCATTAACGGACCCGAATTAGAGATACCCTTTCCTTCCACGTCCGTTAGTGAAACCTCACCTAGATCAAACACTAGTGTACACCCAACTGAAAATTTAGAAAATTTTGATAATATGGCTGAAAATCCTAATGAAAATGTTGCTAGGACACTTAAAGATTATCTACATCCTAGCCGAACAGCCACACCATCATGCATTATGTTTCCAGCCAACACTCATCATCAAGACTTTAAAACAGGGATGATATAATTACTCCCTACTTCTCATGGCTTAGAAAATGAAAACCCATAAGTGCACATTAGAGAGTTTGAGGAAGTAGTTGCGACTTTTCATAGTCAAGATGCAATTGATGATATCGTGAGACTCAAGTTTTTTCCTTTCTCTTTGAAGGATAAAGCTAAGAGTTGGTTATACTCGCTGAGACCACGATCTATTTGGTCATGGAATGAGATGACCCAAGTCTTTTTTAACAAATACTTCCCTCAACACAAGACTAATACTTTGAAAAGACAAATCTCCACCTTTGCACAAAAGGAAAACGAGACTTTGTATCAGTCTTGGGAGAAATTTGAAGAGTTGTTAAGTATGTGTCCACATCATGGGTATGAAAATTCGCGTTTAGTGAGCTATTTCTATGAGGGTCTTACCTTTAGAGAATGCCAATTTGTAGAGATGATGTGCAATGGTGAATTTCTGCAAAAAGACCCCGATGAGGCTATAGAATACCTCAATGAGCTTGCTGAAAGAGCTCATACATGGACTGGACCTAGTGCTACTGAAAGCACGAATAGGTCACGACCTATAGGAAACTCTAGTGGTGGAGGAATATACCATCTTAGGGAAGGAAACAACCTAAAAGCTAAGGTCAAAATACTCACTATGGAGTTAGATGCATTAAAAACCAAAGGCTCAAAGCAAACATATATGGCTAATCATGCCGAGTCTTTGGAGCCATGCTTTGTGTGTGGCAGGGTGGATCATCTCGCCCAAGAGTGTCCCACATTTGTTGATATGAGAGGGCTGTATGAGGAACAATGTAATGCCTGAGGCATGAACAAGAAGCCTTTTGCACCTTTCTCTAACACTTATAATCCGGGGTGGCGAAATCACCCCAACTTCAGCTGGAAATCTGAAAATTAGCAGCATGCACAGCCCCCTAGATCATACCCTACACCTTATCATGCGCCCTTATCCTCTAGGAACTCTTTAGAAGGCACCTTACATGCTTTTTAGAGGCACAAGGTAAGACAAACCAAAGATGTGAGGCATTAATTACGCAGGTTGTTGAAGAGAACAAAGAAATTAAGAGTCAAGTGTCCAAATTAATGGGCTTCTTAAGTGTGACTGAGCGAGGTAAGTTCCCTTCCCAAGCTCAGTCCATACCTCACGGTCAACATATGGCACAAGAAAATTTGAAAGATGTAAATGCCATTGTGACCTGAAGTGGTATGTCACTACACATCCCACCAATGAATAAATCCGAGGATGTGGAAAAGGGTCAAGCTAGTAGTAATACCGAGCTGTCCAAAGACCCTGAAGTGACCAAAAGTCCAGTTAAAGCACCATTCCCCCAAGCCTTAAAATCAAAAAAGAAAAATCTGGACTTGAAAAATGAAATCCTAGAGAACTTAAGGCAAGTGAAACTTAATCTTCCTCTTTTGCATGTGATTAAACAAGTTCCTACCTATGTAAAAGTTCTCAAAGATTTATGCACAATTAAGAGGAAGCACCATGTCAAGAAAACAACATTCCTAACTGAGCAAGTTAGTGCATTAATTGAACAAAGAATTCCCCCAAAATATAAGGATCCAGGCTGTCCTACCATTGCTTGTAGCATTGGAAATCATGAGGTGGGACAAGCCTTGCTAGATTTAGGAGCTAGTGTAAACCTGATGCCATTTTCTATTTATTTACAGCTAGGATTGGGAGAAATCAAACCAACCGGTATGGTATTGCAATTGGCTGACCGTTCAGTCAAAGTACCCCGGGCTGTGGTAGAGGATGTGTTAATTAAAATTGATAAATTCTATTATCCTGTTGATTTCTTAATCCTAGATACTACTTCTGTTGTTGACACTAACTCTAAAATTCCTTTAATTTTGGGTAGACCCTTTCTTGCTACTGCAAATGGTCTAATAAATTTTAGGAATGGACTCATGAAGCTATCCTTTGGAAACATGACCCTTGAAGTGAATATTTTCAATGTTGCAAAACAGCCCGAATATGAGGACGAAAACCACCAGCTTTACATGATTGAGTCACTCATCAATGAGGGAGTTTTCATAGCTCATGATTATGATCCTCTCGAAAATTTTCTTGTTAATTCTAAGATTGATTTATTTGATGATAAAACTGATATAATTGATATTTGTATTGTTTTTGGTAAATCCCAGGATTATGGCACTCGGGCATGGCAACCGAAGTTTGAGGAGCTGCCCGAAAGAAGTGAGAAATAAGTCCCCTCAAGTGTGGAAGCACCTAAAGTCGAATTGAAGCCATTACCTAAGGGTTTAAAGCATGCCTTTCTCGGTCCAGGTGATACCTTTCCCGTTATTATTTCATCTGAATTATCTGAAACCCAAGGTGAGAAATTAATTCAAACTTTAAATGTATATAAATTAGCCTTAGGATGGAGCATGGCTGATTTGAAGGGAATTAGTCCTCTAATCTGCTCCCATAAAATAAATTTGGATGAAAGAATTAGTCCTCGTAGAGACCCTCAACGTAGGCTTAACCCCACTATGAAAGAAGTAGTGAAAAATGAAGTGCTAAAACTATTAGATGCGGGAATTATATATCTCATAACTGATAGTAAATGGGTAAGTCCTACACAAGTCATTCCTAAAAAGTCCGGTGTCACTGTGGTAAAGAATGACCTAGGAGAAATAGTCCCTACCAAACTTGTGACCGGGTGGCGTATGTGCATTGATTATAGAAAATTAAATGCTTCCATCCGGAAAGACCACTTTCCACTCCCTTTCATTGATCAAATTCTTGAGCGTGTAGCTGGTCATCCCTTTTACTGTTTTCTAGATGGTTATTCTGGGTATTATCAAATTGAAATTGCATTAGAAGACCAAGATAAAACCACTTTCACTTGTCGCACATTCTTCAGCACCTGTGCACTCGTGCTTACAAAGGGAGTTTCCTTTACTTTCTCTTTAACATTGAGGACAATGCAATTTTTAAGTTGGGGGTGGAGGAAACGTATTTCATTTTCATTAAAATTTCTTGGTGTTACCTTCCCTTACCTTTTGTTTTAAGCATGCTTTGTGTTTGCCTTGGATATAATTCACATGTCAATGATATAAGCTTAATTGAGATAGCAGATAACATGTAGAAGAAGTTAAATCTTGCTTCGGTTTGAAATTAATTTAAGTGTCAATCTTCACTTGGTTAGAGACTCTAGTTTGTAGTAAGACTGTATGATTAGTCTTAAACATTTAGAGAAGTTTTATATGTGATTATTTTGTGATTATTTTTGTGGTCTTGGCAAGCTCTAGAACTTATTTGATAATCACTTAAGGTAAATTCCTAGAATGCATATTACTTAGGATATGATATAGGCCATTTTTGGACTGTTTGAGCCTTTCGAACTTACCCTTGCTATATTCATCACAAGTCACCTGTTTGAGCCTTTTTCTTGAAAAAGAATTTGAGCCTTGTTTCTTTCAATAGCCCATTTACTCACCTTTATGAGCCTAAAAATATTTTATCCTTACCTTTCTTTTAAAGGAACTTAGTTATACACATTTATTGAGAAGCACTTTAAAGGAGTAAAGATGGAAATATGAAAACCATAACTTAAGTATACTAAAGGAGATAAGTTGGGGGTTATGGGAAAAGAAAAAAAAAATGAAAAAGGAGGTGAATAATCTTATGCCAAAATACAAAAGAAAAGAAAAGAAAAGTGGTGATTTGAGAAAAATGCTCGAAAAATGGTTGAAAAAGTTGGGTGTCGAAGAAAGGTTATCTAGTTCTTAAAAGTGGTTGTGTTTAAAGCTAAGATATTGAGTTCTTTTACTTGTGAATCCTTCTCATTCTTTCTTAACCTTTACCTTAGCCTAACATTACAAGCTTATTAAAGACCTATTGATCTAATGTAATGTGATTTTTCTATAATAGTGGAAAGTGGTTTGAAATGTAAGCCTATGGAGCTTGTTTTTATGATTGATGTCACAAAATTTATCATGTTTTAGAGGCCAAGACTTGTATTCACGAATCTTATGCATAAAATGATCCGGATGTTCGGATTAATGGATTGTGGTAAGATGGATGTTAAGAGTCAATAACGATTTTAAGATTGATGTTTGGATTACTTCCGAATTTGGGTAAATTTAAATGATTCTATGTGCTGTGTGTTATGTGAAATTTTTGAGACAAAATGTGAATTACTCTTGGTTAACACTAATATTGCTATAGTTTACTTCGATTCCCACCATGGAATTCATCTCTTGTTTTCGCTTGAATTGCTAGGGACTAGCAATAAGCTAGTTGGGGGTTGTGATAAGAGCCATAAAATGCATCTCAACAGTGTTTAATTGTTAGCATTTTAGGATTGATCTCGGTCTTTATTACACTTTCATATGTTAATAACTCTAAAGTGATATTATTGGACCACTAACTTATTTCTTTGCATTTTCAAGTACTTTGAGTCTAAAGGAGAAGAAAAAGCGATCGTTGCTTAAAGCACCAAGATTCCATGCATAACAGAGTGTCGGAGTGGTTGTGGAGAAACAAACATGAAGAAAAAATCAAGTCATTAGTGTGCACCATGGTGCCCCTCAGCCAGCACCGCGGTGCCCAGAAGTACACCCAACTAAAGCTAAAGCCAACATCACAGCACCCATAAAGGAGAACCACAGTGCGCACACGATATTATCTCTCTGAGTTAGAACTTAATTAGGGTTTTAAACAATATATTAAACCCAAAAATACCCTTGGATCTTTGTATTATAAATAGATCACTTATGGTTTAATAGAAATATCTTTTGGAAGCTTAAAAAATTGAAGGAAGCAACCTATTCTTCCCCATCAAAGTGTTCAACCATGAGCCCCATGGCGAACTAATCTCCGAGCAAGGCGAAGGGATGAATCCCTAGGTGTACTTGTTCCTATCTTCCCTTATTTGATTAAGTTATAATAGGAATTTATTGTCAAAACATTGTTATGATTTACTTTTTAATCTAATTATAAGATTTTATCTATCCGGGTGATTGTATCTTTCTCCTTGATATAAATTTATTCTTGTTTTTCTTATGTCAAGATTGTTTGGGTATAATTGAGTCCGGTAGATTTAGCCTTTAGGTTTGTCCATTACTGCAATATTGTCAACAAAGATATATTGTTGTTTCTTGATAAACCTATAGGATAGATCATGTGTGCATGAATCGAAAATAAAAAGTATTTCATAACAATCATGTTAGGGTTTATATATGTGCTCATTGAATATTTACCGATTGCCTGTTTGGGATGTGAAACTCGTAATCGAGATTAAAACAATTGAATCAAGTTAGGAATTGGGCAACGAACCTAGGGAGGATTCCCAGATCCTTGTTGTTTCTCTATTATATTTTACAATCTATTTTACACAATTACTTCATTACCAAAAGTTCATATTTTCTCACTTAAATCTTTATCGTTTGTGTTATGCTTCACACCTTCTTTTGTAGTTAACTTGTTTCCCTGTGGAATCGACACCCCAAACAACAATCGCATTATGTTTTGGGTGTAATTATAATGCTTAGCCATTTTCTTAAGCTTTTCTTTATTAGAACGAGGTAAAGTGTCAGGAAATTGCCTAGTAACTAAATAATTCACCATATCAGCATACTAAGGCTCACTTACCTCAATCCCAAAGAGCTGCTCATCTGGGAATGACTCTTGCAGGGGTAGGACGTCCTCCTAATGAACAAGTTTGCTCAAATGGTCAGCTACCAAGTTTTCACTCCCCTTCTTGTCCTTGATCTCCAAATCAAATTCTTGAAGCAAAAACACCCATCTAATCAGCCTCGGTTTGGCCTCTTTTTTTGTCATCAGATACTTCAAAGCTGGTGCATTGCACAATCAGAATGGCATACATCTGTAGGCATAAGTGCCAAAAGGGCAAGTGAAGGTGGTCTTATACTTCTTCAGAACATCCACAAGCTTCTTCTCTTGATCCTCCTCCAACTTCGAGGATATAATAACAGGTAGTGTCTCCTTGTCCCCTAAAAAGACATACTTCAAGTGATCTGACAAAACCTTAAGCTCAAGTGTAGGGGCCTGTATCACTGAAGGTAACATTTTGTTAGTGGAAATAGGAAGGGACAAAGGAGGAATAGACCTTGATAATATGGGTCAGGCCTCAAGGAAGGCTACGGTTTTGATCACAATGGGCTCTTCAGCCTTCTTCAACTTAGCCTTAAAAATGGATTATCCATTCTCAGTATAACCAACTCCTTGAGAGAGTGTTACTTTCAACTTATCCTTTTCCACTGCTTCCATAAACCTCTGCGCAAACGAATCAATATCATCAATAGAAAAACAGGGTTTAATGTCAGTTAATGGATAGCTCATGGCTTCAAAGATGTTGAAGCGTATAACTTCGTTATCAAATTCAATGGTCAGTGTTCCCTCATAAACATCAATCTTTGTTTTTGCAGTCCACATGAATAGGCGCCCTAAAAGCAATGGAGTGGAATTTAGGGATGAATCTTCCATATCAAGGATATAGAAGTCAGCAGGAAAAATGAGTTGATTCACCTGCACAAGAACATCCTCAACATATCTTTTAGGATACTTATTAGATCGATCAGCTAATTGGATAACAACATTATCACTTTTGAGTACACCTAATTCTAAAGATGCATAAAGACTATAAGGCATCACATTAACTGAAGCTTCTAAGTCTAGCATGACATTATCAAATTTGTTAGTACCAATCACACAAGGAACAGAAAAACTCCCCGGATCCTTAAGCTTTGGTGGCAATTTCCTTTGGATGACAACAGAGACTGTCTCATTCATCTTCACCACCTCCTTCTAACGAGTCTACCTCCTTATAGTGCAAAGCTCCTTCAGAAACATGGTATATCTTGGCACTTGCTTCAGGCACTCAATCAAAGGCATGCTGACTTGTACCTTCTTAAAAATCTCAAAGATGGCCTGATCAGATTCATCCTTCTTGGTTTTGGCAAACTTACTAGGAAAAGGTACATGAGCAAAAGGATTAGAATCAAAAGAGTGTTTAGGGTTTTGTTCGTTACCTCGAGGTTTCAAAGCATTCTAAGATGATGAAGGACCAATCACTTCCACCATTGAGGTGGCAGGATCTTTTTTAATTTCCTTCTTGGTGCTCTCAACGTCCTCTTCCTCATCGTGTGTCACTTAGGCTTTCTTTTGAGTTTTAGGAACATCCACAAGGGTCTTACCACTCCTTGTGGTAACAGCTTTAGCTTGCTCGATTTTTGGGTTGGGAACAGTGTTGCTAGGCAATTTTTCACTCTCGGTTATCTTCCCCATGAAGTCCACCACTTGTCCCAATTGCTTTTTCAGCTATGCAATATCCTTAGTGTGAGCCTGTTGACCTGTAACAAGAGCTTGAGTAGTAGTAGTTAAATTATATTACCTTTGAGCAAAGGACTTTAAAATTTCATCATAATTAGTAGCAGCAGAATTTGTAGGCACAAGAGGAATAGAGATAAAGTTTTGAGGTACCTGAGGCCTTATAAACAAACCTGGGGGGCGTGGAAACACTTGCCCTTGACCTTGAGGGTTCTGAACATTATCATTGTTAGCCCAATGAAAATTGGGGTGATCTCTAAGTCCAGGGTTATATGTGTTAGAGAAAGGGTTGTATCTTTGTCCACCTTGATTACCTTGAAACCCAATAGTGTTAAGAGACTCCTATCCTCCGTTGTTGATTAGTTGGGGACATTGGTCAGTTGGATGCCCTTGAGTACAACACACACCACAGACTTGAGCAACTTGTTGTACTTGTGCTTCATTCACGTTCAGTACCTGAGACAGAAGAGTAGACATTTTATTAACTTTTTCCTCAAGAGCAGAGTTAGAAGATACCTCATTCACCCCACAAGTGGAGTTTAACACTCCCTTGCATTGTTGATAATTAAGAGCACGTTGTGCAAGAAACTCCTTAGCAACTTCAGGTGTCTTATCCACAAAAGAACCTCTAGCAACAACATCTAACAATTGACGTTCAAGAGGGAGAAGTCCCTTATAAAAGTAAGCGAGGAGATTCCCTTCCTTCATCCTATGTGAAGGACATGATGTAACTAAGCTCTTGAATCTCTCATAGTAGGCATAGAACGCCTCATCCTTCTTTTGCTCAATTCCAGTTATCTACTTCCTCAAGATAGTAATCCTTGAGGCAGGGAAGTACTTAGTCAGAAACTCAGTCATCACCTTCTCCCATGTGTTGATGTAACCTGAGGGTAGATCAAACAACCAAGTCTTTGCCCTATCTTCAAGTGAAAAAGGAAATGACTTCAGGTTCAGAATGTTGAGATCCGCATTCTATGGGCATATACTTGAACACACAAACTAAAACTCATTGAGATGTTTTTGAGGATCTTCGTTAGTGAGTCAATGGAATTTGGGCAAATGGTGCGAGAACCCACTCTTCAGCTCGAACTCAGCTACCTTGCCAACTGTTGGTTTTGGATAAGTAATACAAGTTGGTACAGCTCCCCCATCAGTTGAAGAAGATACTTGTCTAATAGTTTCAGTCATTGGTAATTCATCTTCCTTACTTGCGTCTTCTAAGTCAAGTATGTCTTCTTCCTCGTCTGATAAGTGATGTGAAGAATTATCTGACTCATCTGAGGGATTTGTAGGAAGTGCGACTTCTTTTAGCAAAGCCAAGTGTTTTGAAAATTCCTGGGTCTTTCTACTGACCGCCGACATTCATGGACCTAAACAAAAAAAAGCAAAGACATCAATATATAAGTTAAAGTTTGAAATACAAATAATAATGAGCTTCCCTTCATACAAACGTTACAAATGGTTTTAAGGAAGCCACATGCTAAAATTGCAATCAAGTAAAATACAAGGTATATTTCATGCAAATTTTACAAGTAAGCAGAATATTAACAAGTTAAATGACAGTAAAATACAGGGATTTTGCAACTCCCAGCAACGGCGCCATTTGATAGACCATTAATTTAGTCATCAATAAACCCTGTAGAAGATTGTAGTAAAGTGACTAGTAGGGTATTGTTATTGGCCAGGGATTGCGAGTACTCTTATACTAAAGAGTCATAAAAAAAAATTGGTTGGTTTAATTAGCAGTTTATAAACAAACATAAATCTACATCTATTAATATATTACATAAAATTATGAGGATTTCATGATCTGATTTTTTTTTTTTTTACGAATTTTACTAAGGAAATTAAAGAATAATTATTTACAATTGATCATTTTCTCTCACAATTCAGAAAATCAAATTTATTAAATGAGTAATCAAGTTGTTTCAATGTAGACAATGGATTCATGCCTCAATCACATATCAGAATTGAATCAAAGTGCAAACCTAAAGAGATCATGCATTTTATAAATTCCCTCTTAGATAATCCCTAAGTTTAGGAAAAGTCCATCAGCTAGTTATTTTGTTTAAGCAATCAAGTTAATACTCAGCGCATCTTTACAATTACTTAAACAATTCATTAAGATCAAAAGGAATTATGATTCAATAACTTGTTCCTTATTCCTATGAAAAAAAAAATCCATGGATCAAGAACATGCAATTTCCAGAACATTGGCTATTATTCGTAGCTTTTACCACTTTAAATCGTACTCCAGATCAATTAGGTGAATGAAAGTGCGATTATGGCTTCAATGATTTGCAATATCAAAGTTTTCAATATAACAGAACTGATAAGGACACGGCTAACAAATGGCATCTTCCTATTCAAGTTCCAATTGGTCCAGTTACAAGAGCTCGAGCTAAAAGGTTCAAGGAAACTATTAATGGGCTTATTCAACACATTTGGGCTAAGAACCATCTTTGGGGGCCCAAGGATGATGCTATACATGATCCACATGGATAAGTTTCCATAATTCAAGCTTTGGAATAATCCAGCAACCAAGATAGTGAATTAAAATCTTAGTTTCCCAAAATTGGAGACTTACCCGTTTTGGTTGGCTCATCAAGGAAAATGGCAAGCTGCAATTTTGCTTATTACATTTTTTTTAAATTATTTCTTTATTAATTTAATAGCTGAATTATAAGGCTTGCATGCCAAGTTAGGTACTTTCCTTATTTGGATTTTAGGTTACTAGAATTCTATTTAGGTTGATTTCTTATTTCTTAGTTTTCCTTTTTCTAATTGGTTACGAATTCTCATGTATTTAAATAGCTATCGACTTTTTGGAATAACACAATTCAGATTTGATTCATACTTTTGGAGAGAAAATTCTCTTCGGTTCTTTTAGAACTTCTGAACTTATCGGATTTTTTGTGACATTCATCTTTGACTTATCAATCAGTCCTTCCATAATTGATTGTGGTGTCTTCATTATACTAAGGTTCTTGATTCAACATAGGCAACGGGTCGCGGTCTCACATAAATCTGCTTCTAGACGATCTTGGAAGTCTTCTTGATCCATAAATTTCTTAGTTCTTGACGTGGATCATATCAGTTGGTATCAGAGCTTTCTAGTTGCAGGTTTGCTTATCTTTTGATTTAATTAAAAAAAACATGAAAAAAATGAAATTAAAAAAAAAAAAACGAATTTCCAGTTTAGAAAAAAAAACGTGAAAAAAAGTGTGTGATATTTCGATTCAAACCTTTCAATTTCTCATCTTTGTTTCCTTATATTCTAGCCTTTAAATCCAAATTTCTTTGTGAGTTATTGGTGAATTGTTGCTGGAAACTTTGATACTTGTTCGGTTGCTTTGATAAGAACCTATGGAGGATTATTACGAGTGGAAAAAAGGCAAGAGTGGAGAGCACATAAGCGATTAAAAGCCAATATGATTTTTGTGTAAAAACACGAGTGAAATTGAGTGACTCATTCTTTGAGTGAAACATGTGAGGGAGTGTGTGAGGTCCGTTCGTTCTTTTTTTCTAACTTTGTTTTTGCAACAAACATACCAGACAACAAGAACAAAAATATTTCCGGAGATACATCGGGAGAGGTTGATTTGAAGTTGCTTATGGAGGCTTTAATGGGTGAGATAAGGAAAGCATTGAGAACGGAGATGGAACAGGTTCATGAGCGGATAGATCGGGTAGAGAATGCATGTGTGGAGCAGCAACAAAACACTCTTAATATGTGTAGGAGGGAGAGAGTTCAACCTAGGGGAGAGGGAGTTAAAGATAAGGGATACACTGCCCAAGGAGAATTGTTGGTTGCAAGGAGAGCTCTAAGTGTGCAAATCAAAGAAGATGACGAAGTGCAGCGAGAAAACATCTTTCATACTAGATGCCATATGCAAAACAAGGTATGTAGTGTGATTATTGATGGAGGTAGTTGTACTAATGTTGCTAGCACTACAATGGTTGAGAAATTAGGGCTACCAACACTTGGCCTTACAAGTTGCAATGGCTCAATAATAGTGGTGAAGTGAGGGTGAACAAGTAGGTGTTAGTTTCCTTCCATATTGGAAAATATGAAGATGAAGTTTTGTGTGATGTAGTTCCAATGCAAGTTGGACACTTGTTACTAGGCCGATCATGGCAATTCGATCAGCGTGTTAAGTATGATGGCTTCACCAACAAATATTTGTTTGTAAGAAATCAAAGAACAATCGCTCTAGTTCCTTTGACACCAAAGCAGGTTTATGAAGATCAAGTGAGGTTACAAAAAGAGAGTGAGCAAACGAAAGAGATTGAGAAAAAGAGAACGAATGAAAATTAAAAAGAGAAAATGAGAGATCCCGAAAAAATTGAGAGAGAAAATAAGAGAGTTGATTCGGTCATTGAGAGAAAAAAATTTCTATGCAAAAACGAGTGAAATAAAAAGAGTGATGGTTTTAAATCAGCCAATGATTGTACTTTTGTAAAAAGAGGCATTAAACGCTAACCAATTTGACTCATCTTTGCCTAGTTCTATTGTTTCTCTTTTACAGGAGTTTGATGATATCTTTCCCGAGGAGATTCCACATAGCTTACCTCCTATTCGAGGAATTGAACATCAAATTGATTTTGTTCTTAGTGCTACAATTCCAAACCAACCAGCCTATTGAAGCAATCTCGAAGAGACAAAGGAGCTACAAAGGTAGGTTAGTGAATTGATGGAAAGGGGGTACGTAAGAGAAAGCATGACCCGTGCGTTGTTCCGGTGATTTTGGTTCCTAAAAAAGATGGGACATGGAGAATGTGCCTTGATTGCCGAGTAGTCAACAATATAACAGTAAAGTATCGACATCCTCTTCCTTGTTTAGATGATATGCTAGATGAACTGCATGGTGCATGTGTATTTACTAAGATTGATTTAAAAAGTGGATATAATCAAATAAGAATTAAAAAGGGTGGTGAATGAAAAACTTCTTTTAAAATGAAATATGGTTTATATGAGTGGTTAGTTATGCCATTTGGACTAACAAATGCACCAAGTACTTTCATGAGATTAATGAACCATGTTTTGCAAGCTTTTACAGGCAGATTTGTTGTTGTTTATTTTGATGATATTCTCATTTATAACACAAACTTAGATGATCATATTGGGCATTTAAAATTAGTTTTGGATGTGCTTAGAAAAGAGAAGTTGTTTGCTAACTTGAAGAAGTGCACTTTTTGCACCGATAAGCTTGTGTTTCTTGGTTTTGTTGTGAGTGCACAAGGAATACAGGTTGAGGAAGAGAAGATCTGTGCGATTAAAGAATGGCTAAGTCCCACGAGTGTAAGTCAAGTTCGTAGTTTTCATGGACTTGCTAGTTTTTACAGGAGGTTCGTGAAAGACTTTAGCAGTATTGCTGCACCACTTACCAAAGTCATCAAGAAGAACATTGGATTCAAATGGGGAGATGAGTAAGAGAAGGCGTTCCAATTGATCAAAGGTCACCGACAACTGATTTTTCAACCCAGATATTGGGTTTGGTTACACATGAGGAAAGAAAGATTTCCAGCACAAAGGCGTCAAAGTTACTTCCTAAAGGATATGGGCCTTTTTCTGTCCTTGTGCGCATAAATGACAAGGCATACAAATTAGGTTTGCCAAGTGAGTACAATGTTAGTACTGATAGGAACACTTTGTGTGACGTTTTTAATATCTTTCCTACCCTATTTGGCTTTGTAATTCTCTTAACTCTGTTATTTTGAGCTTAGTTTCTATTCTTAATGTTTAGAGAGCTTGTGAACATGCGAATGGCAAAAGAAGGTGCAAAAATGACTTTTCCTAGTTACTTTAGGAAATCTAAGTGGATCAAGAAAATAGTCTTACCATTCTAAGAAACTTTCCTAATTTGGAAACTTGCCTTTTTGATATCTTTCCTTTTCTAATTATGGAAACTTTCCTTATTTATTATTTTCTGATTTCTTTGTAGGGAATTTCCACCTTGGAATTATTTGGATGATGTATCAAAACATGAGAGAATATTGGAGTCCACTAGGGATCCTATGCAGGCCATTTGTGTAGAAGATCCCTAATGCATGCATTTGTACTTGATTGTATGTATCTGGACATGTTTAGAAGCTTGAGAAGTTTTTGTTTCAGCTTGGGAAGAGATCTTTGCGCATAAGGAAAGTAAATAAGCCTAACCGAAATCCTATTTTTCTCTTCTACTTAAGCCCAGCTGACCACCCTAATTTCTCTCCTAAATAAGCCCAGCTGGCTACCCTAATTTCTCTCCTAATTAATCCTAGCCGTAACCCTATTTGTCATTCCAATGATGCACAGCTGAAACCCTATTTTTATTTTCCAAGTGTGCACAGCCGCAACCCTAGTTCTCTTCTATATATACAAAGCCGAAAACCCTTTTTAGGGGATCTTTTCTTTGAGCTCTGTACTTCAAATTCAAGAAGAAGAGGTTGAAACACTCCACCATTCTATCTCCAATTGTGAACACGTAAGGACTTCTCCAAATTGTGTTCTCATTCATCGATCATCTTAGCCGTGAGGATCATCACCATTAACATCTGAAGCTTCCTTGAGTGTGTTAAAAAAGTGTAAACCTTACGACTATTCTTTTTAAGTGTTTCGAACCAGGTTGTTATTGGATTAAAGAATATTGAGTTGGATTCTTATATTGGAGATTATTGTTAATTCAATGAGTTAGTTAATTTTTAGATTTTTTTTTATGTTTTCGAATTGTTCATGATATGTAGATATATGAATTCATGATCTTTATTACATATGTTGAATTTTTGGTTCTGTTATATTGAAAACTTTGATATTGCAAATTATTGAAGCCATAATCGCACTTTCAATCACCTAATTGATCTGGAGTACGAATTAAAGTGGTAAAAACTATGAACAATAGCCAATGTTCTGGAAATTGTGTGTTCTTTATCCATGTTGAATTTTTGATTCTTTATCCATAATTTCACTTTCGATCACCTAATTGATCTGGAGTACGATTTAAACTGGTAAAAGCTATAACATTGATATTGCAAATCATTGAAGCCATAATCGCACTTCCTTTCACCTAATTGATCTGGAGTACGATTTAAAGTGGTAAAAGCTATGAACAATGGCCAATGTTCTGGAAATTGCATGTTCTTTATCCATGGATTTTTTCATAGGAATAAGGAACATGCTATTGAATCATAATTCCTTTTGATCTTAATGATTTGTTTAAGTAATTGTAAGGACGCGCTCAGTATTAACTTGATTACTTAAACAAAATAACTAGCTGATGGACTTTTCCTAAGCTTAGGGATTATCAAAGAAGGAATTTATAAAATGCATGATCTCTTTAGACTTGCACTTTGATTCAATTCTGATATGTGATTGAGGCATGAATTCGTTGTCTACATTGAACCAATTTGATTAGTCATTTAATAAATTTGATTTTCTGAATTGTGAAAGAAAATGATCAATCGTAAATAATTGTTCTTTAATTTCCTTAGTAAAATTCGTAAACAAAAAAATCAGATCATGAAAACCCCATAATTTTATGTAATATGTTAATAGATGTAGATTTATATTTGTTTATAAACTGCTAATTAAACTAACCAAATATTTTTTTAATGACTCTTTAGTATAGGCGTACCCGCAATCCCCGGCCAATAACGATACCCTACTAATCACTTTACTGCAATCTTCTGCCGGGTTTGTTGATGACTAAATAATTTGATCTATCAAATGGCGCCGTTGCTGGGGATTGCAAAATCCCTATATTTTATTGTCATTTAACTTGTTAATATTCTGCTTACTTGTAAAATTTGCATGTAATATACCTTGTATTTTACTTGATTGCAATTTTAGCATGTGACTTCCTTAAAACCATTTGCAACGTTTGTATGAAGGGAAGCTCATTATTATTTGTATTTCAAACTTTAACTTATATATTAATGTTGTTGCTTTTGTTGTTTAGGTCCATGAATGTCAGTAGTCAGTAGAAAGACTCAGGAACTTTCAAAATGCTTGGCTTTGCTAAAAGAAGTTACACTTCCTACAAATCCCTCGGAGGAGTCAGATAATTCTTTACATCACTTGTCAAACGAGAAAGAAGGCATACCTGACTTAGAAGATGCAAGTAAGGAAGACAAATTACCAATGGCTAAAACTATTAGGCAAATGTCTTCTTCAACTGATGGGGGAGCTGCACCAACTTGTATTACTTATCCAGAACCAGTAGTTAGCAAGGTAGCTGAGTTCGAGCTGAAGAGTGGGTTCTTGCACCATTTGCCCAAATTCCATAGGCTTACTAACGAAGATCCTCACAAACATCTCAAGGAGTTTTTAGTTTGTGTGTTCAAGTATGTGCCCACAGAATGCAGATCTCAACATTCTGAAGCTGAAGTCATTCCCCTTTTCACTTGAAGATAGGCCAAAGACTTGGTTATTTGATCTACCCTCAGGTTATATCAACACATGGGAGAAGCTGATGACTGCATTTCTGACTAAGTACTTCCCTGCCTCAAGGATTACTGTCTTGAGGGAGCAGATAACTAGAATTGAGCAAAGGAAGGATAAGGCGTTCTGTGCCTACTATGAAAGATTCAAGAGCTTAGTTGCATCATGTCCTTCACATGGGATGAAAGAAGGGAATCTCCTCACTTACTTTTATAAGGGACTTCTCCCTCTCGAATGTCAATTGTTAGATGCTGCTGCTGGAGGTTCTTTTGTGGATAAGATACCTGAAGTTGCTAAGGAGTTGCTCGCCCAACGTGCTCTTAATTATCAACAATACGAGGGAGTGTTAAACTCCACTCGTGGGGTGAATGAGGTATCTTCTAATTCTGCTCTTGAAGAAAAAGTTAATCAAATGTCTCTTCTGTCTCAGGTACTGAACGTGAATGGAGCATAAGCACATCAAGTTGCTCAAGTCTGTGGTGTGTGCTGTACTCAATGGCATCCAACTGACAAATGTCCCTAACTGATCAATAATGGAGGATGGGAGTCTCTTAATGTTGTTGCGTTTCAAGATAATCAAGGAGGACAATGGTACAACCCTTTCTCTAACACATATAACCCTGGGCTTAGAGATCACCCCAATTTTCGTTGGGCCAACAATGATAATGTTCAAAACCCTCAAGGTCAAAGACAAGTGTTTCCATGCCCTCCAGGTTTGTTTATAAGGCCTCAGGTACCTCAAAACTTTGTCCCTATTCCTCTTGTGCCTACAAATTCTGCTACTACTAATTATGATGAAATTTTAAAGTCCCTTGCTCAAGGGCAACATAATTTAACTACAGCTACTCAAGCTCTTATTACAAGTCAACAGACTCATGCTAAGGATATTGCAGAGCTGAAGAAGCAATTGGGACAAGTGGTGGACTTCATGGGGAAGATAATTGAGAGTGAAAAATTACCTAGCAACACTATTCCCAACCCAAATATCGAGCAAGCTAAAGCTGTTACCATAAGGAGTGGTAAGACCCTTGAAGCCGTACTATGAGACTTTTGAGGAGCACACTGTGGAGGATGTACCCCTCCTAGAGGTGCCACTCACAAAGGACTAAAAATGAGGTATAAAGTCTAGGCTGAAAGACTCTAAACATTAAAGTGCTGCTTGGGAGGCAACCCAATTCAACCGAAGCTGTGGAGGAGCCACCAACACAGATTTGCATTCTCTTTCTCTCTTCCATTTACTTTGGTTGATCTTTATATGTTATTTGTTTTGTGTGATTTTCGTAGATAACTTTCCCATGTTTATATTCTATATTACATGCTTGATGAGGACACGACTAAAAAATGGCATCTTCTTATTCAAGTTCCAATTGGACCTGTTACAAGGGCTCGAGCTAAAAGGTTCAAGGAAACTCTCAATGGGCTGATTCAACACATTTGGGCTAAGAACCATCTTTGGGGGCCCAAGTATGATGCTATACATGATCCAAAAGGAAGAGTTTCCATAATTCAAGCTTTGAAATAATCTAGCAACTCAAGATGGTGAATTAAAATCTTAGTTTCCCAAAATTAGAGACTTACTCGTTTTGGTTGGCTCATCAAGGAAAATGACATGCTGCAATTTTACTTATCACCTTTTTTTTTAATTGTTTCCTTATTAATTTAATTTCTGAATTATAAGGCTTTTATGCCAAGTTAGGTACATTCCTTATTTGGATTTTAGGTTACTAGAATTCTATTTAGGTTTATTTCTTATTTCGTAGTTTCCTATTCCTACCAAAATTATATTTAGGTTTATTTCCTATTTCTTAGTTTTCCTTTTTCTAATTGGTTATGAATTCTCATGTATTAAATAGCCATTGGCTTTTTGGAATAAGACAATTCAGATTTGATTCATATTTTGGAGAGAAAATTCTCTTTGGTTCTTTTAGAACTTCTGAACTTATCGGACTTTCCGTGGCGTTCATCTTCGACTTATCCATCAATCCTTCCATAATTGATTATGGTGTCTTTATTATACCAAGGTTCTTGCTTCAATATAAGCAACGGGTCGCGGTCTCATATAAATCTACTTCTAGACGATCTTGGAAGTCTTTTTGATCCATAAATTTCTGAGTCCTTGGTGTGGATCATATCAGTTGGTATCAGAGCCTTATAGTTGTAGGTTTTCTTATCTTTTGATTTGATTAAAAAAAATGAGAAAAAAAGAAATTAAAAAAAAAATGAATTTTCAATTTAGGAAAAAAACATGAAAAAAGTGTATGATATTTAGATTCAAACCTTTCAATTCTTGTTTCAATTTCTCATCTTTGTTTCCTTGTATTCTAGCCTTTAAATATGAATTTCTTTGTGATTGGTGAATTGTTGCTGGAAACTTTGATACTTGTTCGGTTAGTTTGATAAGAACCTATAGAGGATTATTACGAGTGGAAAAAGGTAAGAGTGGTGAGCACATAAGAGGGTAAAAGCTAATCTGATTTTTGTGTAAAAACACAAGTGAAATTGAGTGACTTATTCTTTGAGTGAAACACGTGAGGGAGTTTGTGAGGTTCTTTTGTTCTTTTTTTTTTCTAACTTTGTTTTTACAGCAAACATGTCAGACAACAAGAACAAAAATAATTCCGGAGATACATCGGGAGAGTGTGATCTGAAGTTGCTCATGGAGGCTTTAATGGGTGAGATGAGGAGAATATTGAGAACAGAGATGGAACAGGTTCATGAGTGGATAGATTGGGTAGAGAATGCATGTGTGGGGCAGCAACAAAACGCTCCTAATATGCGTAGGAGGGAGAGAGTTCAACCTAAGGGAGAGAGAGTTGAAGATGAAAAGTATTATGGGAATTGATTTGATGAAGAAGATGATCGGGAATCAGTTTGGTGGTCGAGGTAGAGAAGTTATGAATCGGGAAGATAATAACTTGGGTAGTATTAAGATTAAGATTCCATCATTTCAAGGCAAAAATGATCCTGAAGCTTACCTTGAGTGGGAGAAGAAGATAGAATTAGTATTTTATTGTCATAATTATTCCGAGCTTAAAAAGATTAAACTTGCGGCCATTGAATTTTTTGACTAAGCAATTGTTTGGTGGGATCAACTAGTGTTAAACAGGAGGAGAAATAGATAGCATCCTATAGAGACTTGGGAGGAGATTAAAACCATGATGAGGAAATGGTTTGTTCTAAGCCATTACTACCTTGAGTTGTACCAAAAATTGCAAAGTCTTACACAAGGTAGTCAGAGTGTAGAGGATTATTATAAAGAGATGGAAGTAGCTAGGATCCGAGCAAATGTAGAGGAGGACCGAGAGGCTACTATGGCTAGGTTCTTGGCTGGTTTGAACCTGAAAATTGCTAATTCGGTGGAGTTGCATCATTATGTGGAGTTGGAAGATATGGTGCACATGGTTGTCAAAATTGAGAACCAACTCAAGAGGAGGCGCAACAATACACGGCAAAACTCTAACTTGGGTTCATCTTGGAGGCCGAATTTTGTGAAGCAAGCCACGACTAAGCCCAAAATTGAACAAAAGAAAGAAAGTACCAGCCATGAAAATCAAGGTAAAACTGACTCTTCCACCACTAGAAATCGTGATATTAAGTGTTTTAAATGCCAAGGTAGGGGTCACATAGCAAGCTAATGTCCGAATAAAAGAGTTATAGTATTGCGAGATAATTGTGAAATTGAAACCGAGGGTGAAGAAGATACCGAACCTATGCCACCATTGGAGGATGCAAGTGATGAGGAATACACTGCTCAAGGAGAATTGTTGGTTTCAAGGAGAGCTCTAAGTGTGCAAATCAAAGAAGACGACAAAGTGCAGTGAGAAAACATCTTTCATACTAGATGCCACATGCAAAACAAGGTATGTAGTGTGATTATTGATGGAGGTAGTTGTACTAATGTTGCTAGTGCTACAATGGTTGAGAAATTAGGGCTGCCAACAATTAAACATTCTCGGCCTTACAAGTTGCAATGGCTCAATGATAGTGGTAAAGTGAGGATGAAAAAACAGGTGTTAGTTTCCTTCCATATTAGAAAATATGAAGATGAAGTTTTGTGTGATGTAGTTCCGATGCAAGCTGGACATTTGTTACTAGGCTGGCCATGGCAATTCGATTGGTGTGTTAAGCATAAAGGCTTCACCAACAAATATTTGTTTGTAAGAAATCAAAGAACAATCACTCTAGTTCCTTTGACACCAAAGCAGGTTTATGAAGATCAAGTGAGGTTACAAAAAGAGAGTGAGAAAAAGAGAACGAATGAAAATCAAAAAGAGAAAATGAGAGAGGCTGGAAAAATTGAGAGAGAAAATAAGAGAGCTGATTCGGCCATTGAGAGAAAAACAAATTTCTATGCAAGAACGAGTGAAATAAAAAGAGCGATGGTTTTAAATTAGCCAATGATTGTACTTTTGTACAAAGAGGCGTTAAACATTAACCAATTTGACTCATCTTTGCCTAGTTCTATTGTTTCTCTTTTACAGGAGTTTGATGATATCTTTCCCGAGGAGATTCCACATGGTTTACCTCCTATTCGAGAAATTGAACATCAAATTGATTTCGTGCCCGCTACTACAATTCCAAACTGACCAGCCTATCGAAGCAATCTCGAGGAGATAAAGGAGCTACAAAGGCAGGTTAGTGAATTAATTGAAATGGAGTACGTAATAGAAATAATGAGCCCATGTGCTGTTCTGGTGATTTTGGTTCCTTAAAAGGATGGGACGTGGAGAATGTGCGTTGATTGCCGAGCAGTCAACAATATAACGGTAAAGTATCGACATCCTACTCCTCGTTTAGATGATATGCTAGATGAACTGCATGGTGCATGTGTATTTTCTAAGATTGATTTAAAAAGTGGATATCATTAAATAAGAATGAAAGAGGGTGATGAATAGAAAACTGCTTTTTAAACGAAATATGGTTTATATGAGTGGTTAGTTATGCCATTTGGACTAACAAATGCACCCAGTACCTTCATGAGAAAATGAACCATGTTTTGCGAGCTTTTATAGGCAGATTTTTTGTTGTTTATTTTTATGATATTCTCATTAATAGCACAAGCTTAGATGATCATGTTGTGCATTTAAAATCAGTTTTGGATGTGCTTAGAAAAGAGAAGTTGTTTGCTAACTTGAAGAAGTGCACATTTTACACCGATAAGCTTGTGTTTCTTGGTTTTGTTGTGAGTGCACAAGGAATACAGGTTGATGAAGAGAAGATCTGTGCAATTAAAGAATGGCTAAGTCCCATGAGTGTAGGTCAAATTCGTAGTTTTCATGACCTTACTAGTTTCTATAGGAGGTTCGTGAAAGACTTTAGCAGTATTGCCGCACCACTTACAAAAGTCATCAAGAAGAACATTGGATTCAAATTGGGAGATGAGCAAGAGAAAATGTTCCAATTGATCAAAGGTTCCCAACAACTGATTTTTCAACCCTGATATTGGGTTTGGTTACACGTAAGGAAAGAAAGATTTTCAGCACAAAAGTGTTGAAAGTTACTTCCTAAAAGAGATGAGCCTTTTTCTGTCCTTGATCGCATCAATAACAAGGCATACAAATTAGGTTTGCTAGGTGAGTACAATGTTTTTACCAATTTCAATGTTTCTAATTTAAGACCTTTTGATGTAGGTGATGATTTGAGGACAAATCCTTTTTCAAGAGGAGGAGAATGATGAGGACACGGCTAACAAATGGCATCTTCCTATTCAAGTTCCAATTGGACCATTTACAAGGGCTCGAGCTAAAAGGTTCAAGGAAACTCTCAATGGGCTGATTCAACACATTTGGGCTACGAACCATCTTTGGGAGCCCAAGGATGATGCTATACATGATCCACAAGGATGAGTTTTCATAATTCAAGCTAATATACCATTTGTTTGGTCATTAAGAAACCCTGTAGAAGATTGTAGTAAAGTGATTAGTAGGGTATCGTTATTGCTCGGGGATTGCAGGTACTCCTATACTAAAGAGTTGTAAAAAAAATGAATTTGATTGGTTGGTTTAATTAGCAGTTTACAAACTAATATAAATCTTCATCTATTAACATATTGCACAAAATTAGGGGAGGTTTTCATGATCTGATATATATATTTTTTTAAGAATTTTACTAAGGAAATTAAAGAACATTATTTACAATTGATCATTTTCTCTCACAATTCAGGCAATGAAATTTATTAAATAACTAATCAAATTGTTTCAATGTAGACAACAAATTAATGCCTCAATCACATATCAGAATTGAATCAAAGTGCAAGCCTAAAGAGATCATGCATTTTATAAATTCTTTATTAGATAATCCCTAAGCTTAGGAAAAGTCCATCAGCTAGTTATTTTGTTTAAGCAATCAAGTTAATACTCAGCGCATCCTTACAATTACTTAAACAAATCATTAAGATCAAAAGGAATTATGACTCAATAACTTGTTCCTTATTCCTATGAAAAAGTCCATGGATAAAGAACATGCAATTCCCAGAACATTGGCTATTGTTCATAGCTTTTACCACTTTAAATCGTACTCCGGATTAATTAGGTGATCGAAAGTGCGATTATGGCTTGAATGATTTGCAAAATCAAAGTTGTAGCTTTTTCCACTTTAAATCGTACTCCAGATCAATTAAGTGATCGAAAGTGCGATTATAGATAAAGAACTGAAAATTCAACATGGATAAAGAACATACAATTTCCAGAACATTGGCTATTGTTCATAGCTTTTTCCACTTGAAATCGTACTCCAGATCAATTAGGTGATCGAAAGTGCGATTATTGGCTTCAATGATTTGCAATATCAAAGTTTTCAATATAACAGAACTGAAAATTCAACATATATAATAGAGATCATGAATTCATATATGTACATATCATGAACAATTCGAAATCATAAAACATTAAATCTGAAAATTAACCAACTCATTGAATTAACAATAAACTCCAACATAAGAATCAAGCTCAATATTCTTTAGTCCAATAACAACCAAGTCTGAAACAATTAAAAAAATAGCCGTAAGGGTTACACTTCTTTAACACACTCAAGGAAGCTTAAGATGTTAATGGTGATGATCCTCACGGCTATGGCTGATCGATGAAGGAGAACACAATCTGGAGAAGTCCTTATGTGCTCACAATTAGAGATGGAAAGGTGGAATGTTTCAGCCTCTTCTTTCTTGAGTTGGAGTAGAGAGCTCTCCGAAAAGATGATAAGAAAAGATCCCCTCAAAAAGGTTTTCGGCTTTGTATATATAGAAGAAAAACTAGGGTTGCGGCTGTGTACATGTGGGAGCACAATTGAGGTGGCTGGCTAGGCTTGTTTAGAATGTAAATTAGAGTTGCGGCTGGGCTTAATTTGGAGAGAATTTTGGGTGGTTGGTTGGGGTTTAATTAGAAGGAAAATAATAGAAGGCCAGCTTGTGCAAAATTAGGAGAGAAATTAGGGTTTTGGGCTGTGTACAATTGGAAATAAAAAATAGGGTTTCGGTTGGGCTTATTTAGAAGGTAAATTAATGACATGGGTGTGTCCAACCTAACATGGACCTGCCCAACAAAAATCACATAATACTTTTTTCAACTAAGCAAGGTGCAAGGTTCAAGCCCAAAGTGAAAGAAAATTCGGATGCAACAGCCTACTAGGTTTAGGCCCTTCATAACAGGCTTAAACAATATCCTTTTTGAGACTTTCTTAGGTCCAAATTGAAGTTCAAGACGTCATCTTTCCAACCCAACAAGTTTTAGCCCATTTGGAGATACGTGCAAAAAGATATGACCATTTTAAGTCTGGTCGTTGTGTCCTCCCGAAATTCCAAGGTGGAAATTCCTTACAATGAAATAAGAAAAGTTTCCATAATTAGAAAAGGAAAGATATCAAAAAGGCAAGTTTCCAAATTAGGAAACTTCTTAGAATGATAAGATTATTTTCTTGATCCACTCTGATTTCCTAAAGTAATTAGGAAAAATCATCTTTTGCACCTTCATTTGTCATTCCCACGTTCACAAACTCTCTAAACAACAAGAATAGAAACCAAGCTCAAAATAACAAAATTAAGAGAATTAAAAAGCCAAATAGGGTAGGAAAGGTATTAAAAACATCACACAAAGTGTTCCTATCACAAGTTTTGGAATAATCTAGCAACTCAAGATGGTGAATTAAAATCTTAGTTTCCCAAACTTTGAGACTTACTCGTTTTGGTGGGCTCTTCACGGAAAATGGCAGGCTGCAATTTTACTTATTACTTTTTTTAATTGTTACCTTATTAATTTAATTGTTGAATTATAAGACTTGCATTCCAAGTTAGGTACTTTCCTTATTTGGATTTTAGGTTACCAAAATTCTATTTAGGTTTATTTCCTATTTCTTAGTTTTTCTTTTTCTAATTGGTTATAAATTCTCTTGTATTTAAATAGCCATTAGGTTTTTGGAATAAAACAATTTAGATTTGATTCATACTTTGTGAGAGAAAAATCTCTTTGGTTCTTTTAGAACTGCTGAACTTATCGGAGTCCTCGTGGCGTTCATCTTCGACTTATCAATCAATCAATCCTTCCATAATTAATTGTGGCGTCTTCATTATACCAAGGTTCTTGCTTCAATATAAGCAACAGGTCGTGGTTTCAGTCTTCATTATACCAAGGTTCTTGCTTCAATATAAGCAACGGGTCGCTGTCTCACATAAATTTGCTTCTAGACGATCTTGGAAGTCTTCTTGATCCATAAATTTCTTAGTTCTTGGCGTGGATCACATCAGTTGGTATCAGAGCCTTCTAGTTGCAGATTTGCTTATCTTTCGTTTTGATTCATTAAAAAAAAGTGGAAAAAAAACAAAATTTTTTAAAAAAAGAAAGAATTCCAGTTTAGAAAAAAAAAACATGAAAAAAGGTGTGTGATATTTAGATTAAATCCTTTCAATTCTTATTTCAATTTCTCATCTTTGTTTCCTTGTATTATAGCCTTTAAATCTAAATTTCTTTATGAGTTATTGGTGAATTATTGCTCGAAAATTTGATACATGTTTGGTCAGTTTGATAAGAATCTTTAGAGGATTATTACGAGTGGAAAAAAGGCAAGAGTGGTGAGCACATAAGAGGGTAAAAGCCAATATGATTTTTGTGCAAAAACACGACTGAAATTGAGTGACTCATTCTTTGAGTGAAACACGTGAGGGAGTGTGTGAGGTCCTTTTGTTCTTTTTTTCTAACTTTGTTTTTGCTGCAAACATGTCAGACAACAAGAACAAAAATAATTTTGGAGATACATCGGGAGAGGGTGATCCAAAGTTGCTCATGGAGGCTTTAATGGGTGAGATGAAGAGAATATTGGAACGAGGTTCATGAGTGGATAGATTGGGTAGAGAATGCACGTGTGGGGCAGCAACAAAATGCTCCTAATGTGCGTAGGAGGGAGAGAGTTCAACCTAGGGGAGAGAGAGTTGAAGATGAATAGTATTATGGGAATGGATTTGATGAAGAAGTTGATCGAGAATCAGTTGTTAGCCATAGGAGATTTGATGGTCAAGGTAGAGAAGCTAGGAATCAGGAAGATAATAACTTGGGTAGTATTATGATGAAGATTCCATCGTTTCAAGGCAAAAACGATCCTGAAGCTAACCTTGACTGGGAGAAGAAGATAGAATTAGTATTTGATTGTCATAATTTTTCTGAGATTAAAAAGGTTAAACTTGCGGCCATTAAATTTTTCGACTATGCGATTTTTTTTGTGGGATCAGCTGATGTTAAACAGGAGGAGAAATAGAGAGCTTCCAATAGAGACTTAGGAGGAGATGAAAACCGTGATGAGGATTATTATAAAGAGATAGAAGTAGCTATGATCCGAGAAAATGTAGAGGAGGATCGAGAGGCTACTACGGCTAGGTTCTTGGCTGGTTTGAACATGAAAATTGCTAATTCGGTGGAATTGCATCATTATGTGGTGGTTGTCAAAATTGAGAACCAACTCAAGAGGAGGGGCAACAATACACGACAAAACCCTAACTCGGGTTCATCTTGGAGGCCGAATTTTGTGGAGCAAGCCACGGCCAAGCCCAAAACTAAGCAAAACTAAGCAAGTACCAACCATGGAAATCAAGGTAAAACTGACTCTTACACCACTAGAAATCATGATATTAAGTGTTTTAAATGCCAAGGCAGGGGTCACATAGCAAGCCAATGTTCGAACAAAAGAGTTAGGGTATTGCGAAATAATTGTGAAATTGAAACCGAGGGTGAAGAAGATACCGAATCTATGCCACCATTGGAGGATGCAAGTGATGAGGAATACGCTGCCCAAGGAGAATTATTAGTTGCAAGGAGAGCTCTAAGTGTGCAAATCAAAGAAGATGAAGAAGTGCAGCAATAAAACATCTTTCATACTAGATACCACGTGCGAAACAAGGTATGTAGTGTAATTATTGATGGAGGTAGTTGTACTAATGTTTCTAGCACTACAATTGTTGAGAAATTAGGGCTGCTAATAATTAAACATCCTCGGCCTTACAAGTTGCAATGGCTAAATGATAGTGGTGAAGTGAGAGTGAACAAACAGGTGTTAGTTTCCTTCAGTATTGAAAAATATGAAGATGAAGTTTTGTGTGATGTAGTTCCGATGTAAGCAGGACACTTGTTACTTGGCCAACCATGGCAATTCGATTGGTGTGTTAAGCATGATGGCTTCACCAACAAATATTCATTTGTAAGAAATCAAAGAACAATCACTCTAGTTCCTTTGACACCAAAGCAGGTTTATGAAGATCAAGTGAGGTTACAAAAAGAGAGTGAGAAAAAGAGAACGAATGAAAATCAGAAAGAGAAAATGAGAGAGGCTGAAAAAATTGAGAGAGAAAATAAGAGAGCTGATTCGGCCATTGAGAGAAAAACAAATTTCTATTCAAGAACGAGTGAAATAAAAAGAACAATGATTTTAAATCAGCCAATGATTGTACTTTTGTATAAAGAGGCGTTAAACACTAACCAATTTGACTCATCTTTGCCTAGTTCTATTGTTTCTCTTTTACAGGAGTTTGATGATATATTTCCCAAGGAGATTCTACATGGCTTACCTCCTATTCGAGGAATTGAATATCAAATTTATTTCGTGACCGGTGCTACAATTCCAAACCAACCAGCCTATCGGAGCAATCCCGAGGAGAAAATGAGCTACAAAAGCAGGTTAGTGAATTGATGGAAGTGGGGTATGTAAGAGAAATAATGAGCCCATGTGCTGTTCTGGTGATTTTGGTTCCTTAAAAGGATGGGACATGGAGAATGTGCGTTGATTGCCGAGCAGTCAACAATATAACGGTAAAGTATCGACATCCTACTCCTCGTTTAGATGATATGCTAGATGAACTGCATGGTGCATGTGTATTTTCTAAGATTGATTTAAAAAGTGGATATCATCAAATAAGAATAAAATAGGGTGATGAATAGAAAACTGCTTTTAAAATGAAATATGGTTTATATGAGTGGTTAGTTATGCCATTTGGACTAACAAATGCACCAAGTACCTTCATGAGATTAATGAACCATGTTTTGCAAGCTTTTATAGGTAAATTCGTTGTTGTTTATTTTGATGATATTCTCATTTATAGCATAAACTTAGATGATCATATTGTGCATTTAAAATCAGTTTTGGATGTGCTTAGAAAAGAGAAGTTGTTTGCTAACTTGAATGGAAAGAAAAAGGCTAATTTTGTTAAGTAGGTATATGAGAAGAGAAGACTAAACATTGAGAGGAAAACGGAACAATATGCAAAACAAGCTAACAAACGTCGCCGACAACTGATTTTTTAACCCGGAGATTAGGTTTGGTTGCACATGTGGAAAAAAAGATTTTCAGCACAAAGGCATTCAAAGTTACTTTCTAGAGGAGATAGGCCTTTTCAATTCCTTGAGCACATCAATAACAATGCATACAAATTGGATTTACCAAGTGAGTACAATGTTAATATCACTTTCAATGTTTCTGATTTACACCCTTTTGATGTAGGTGATGATTTGAGGACAAATTCTTTTCAAGAGGAGGGGAATGATGAGGACATGGCTAACAAATGACATCTTCCTATTCAAGTTCCAATTGGACCAGTTACAAGGGCTTGAGCTAAAAGGTTCAAAGAAACTCTCAATGGGCTGATTCAACACATTTGAGCTAAGAACCATCTTTGGCGGCCCAAGGATGATGCTATATGATAGGAACACTTTATGTGATGTTTTTAATACCTTTCCTACCCTATTTGGCTGCCAACAAAAATCACATAATACTTTAGTCAACTAAGCAAGGTGCAAGGTTCAAGCCCAAAGTGGAAGAAAATTCGGATGCAACAGCCTACTAGGTTTAGGCCCATCATAACAGGCTCAAACGATATCCTTTTTGAGACTTTCTTAGGTCCGAATTGAAGTTCAAGACGTCATCTTTCCAACCCAATAAGTTTCAACCCATTTGGAGATACGTGCAAGAAGATGTGACCATTTTAAGTCTGGTTGTTGGGTCCTCCCGAAATTCCAAGGTGGAAATTCCCTACAAAGAAAGCAGAAAATAATAAATATGGAAACTTTCCATGATTAGAAAAGGAAAGATATCAAAAAGGCAAATTTCTAAATTAGGAAAGTTTCTTAGAATGATAAAACTATTTTCTTGATCCACTTAGCTTTCCTAAAGTAACTAGGAAAGCTCATCTTTTGCACCTTCTTCTGCTATTCCCATATTCACAAGCTCTCTAAACACTAAGAATATAAACTAAGCTCAAAATAACAAAATTAAGAGTACAAAGCCAAATAGGGTAGGAAAGGTATTAAAAATATTCCTATCACTATATGTGATCCACAAGGATGAGTTTCCATAATTCAACCTTTGGAATAATCCAGCAACTCAAGATGGTGAATTAAAATCTTAGTCTCCCAAAATTGGAGACTTACTCTTTACGGTTGGCTCATCAAGGAAAATGGCAGGCTACAATCTTACTTATTACCTTTTTTTAATTTTTTCCTTATTAATTTAATTGCTGAATTATGAGGCTTTCATGCCAAGTTAGGTACTTTCCTTATTTGGATTTTAGGTTACCAAAATTCTATTTAGGTTTATTTCCTATTTCGTAGTTTCCTATTCCTACCAGAATTCTATTTAGGTTTATTTCCTATTTCTTAGTTTTCCTTTTTCTAATTGGTTACGAACTCTCATGTATTTAAATAGCCATTGGCTTTTTAGAATAAAACAATTCAGATTTGATTCATACTTTTTGAGAGAAAATTCTCTTTGGTTCTTTTAGAACTGTTGAACTTATTGGAGTCTCCATGGCGTTCATCTTCGACTTATCAATCAATCCTTCAATAATTGATTGTGGCATCTTCATTATACCAATGTTCTTGCTTCAATATAAGCAATGGGTCACGGTCTCACATAAATCTGCTTCTAGACAATCTTGGAAGTATTCTTGATCCATAAATTTCTTAGTTCTTGGCATGGATCACATCATTTGGGCTAAGAACCATCTTTGGGGGCCCAATGATGATGCTATATGTGATCCACAAGGATGGGTTTCCATAATTCAAGCTTTGGAATAATCCAGCAACTCAAGATGGTGAATTAAAATCTTAGTTTCCCAAAATTGGAGATTTACTCGTTTTGATTGGCTCATCAATGAAAATGGCAGGCTGCAATTTTATTTATTATCTTTTTTTAATTGTTTCCCTATTAATTTAATTTTTGATTTATAAGGCTTGCATGCCAAGTTAGGTACTTTCCTTATTTGGATTTTAGGTTACCAGAATTCTATTTAGGTTTATTTCCTATTTCGTAGTTTCCTATTCCTACCATAATTCTATTTAGGTTTATTTCCTATTTCTTAGTTTTCTTTTTTCTAGTTGGTTACGAATTCTCCTGTATTTAAATAGCCATTGGATTTTTGGAATAAGACAATTCAGATTTGATTAATACTTTTGGAGAGAAAATTCTCTTTGGTTCTTTTAGAACTGTTGAACTTATCGAAGTTTCTATGGCGTTCATCTTCGACTTATCAATCAATCCTTCCAAAATTGATTGTGGTGTCTTCATTATACTATGGTTCTTGCTCCAAAATAAATAACAGCTAGTGGTCTCAGTCTTCATTATATCAAGGTTCTTGCTTCAATATAAGCAACGGGTCACGGTTTCACATAAATCTGCTTCTAGACGATCTTGGAAGTCTTCTTGATCCATTAAGTTCTTAGTTCTTGGCTTGGATCATATCAGTTGGTATCAGAGCCTTCTAGTTGCGGGTTTTCTTATCTTTTGTTTTCATTCATAAAAAAAAAGCGTGAAAAAAATGAAATTAAAAAAAAGAACGAATTTCCAGTTTAGAAAAAAAAACGTGAAAAAAGAGGTGTGTGATATTTAGATTCAATCCTTTCAGTTCTTGTTTCAATTTCTCATCTTTGTCTCCTTGTATTCTAGCCTTTAAATCCAAATTTCTTTGTGAGTTATTGGTGAATTATTGCTGGAAACTTTGATACTTGTTCGGTTTGTTTGATAAGAACCTATAGAGGATTATTACGAGTCGAAAAAGGCAAGAGTGGTGAGCACATAAAAGGGTAAAAGCCAATCTGATTTTTGTGTAAAAACACGAGTGAAATTGAGTGACTCATTCTTTGAGTGACTCATTCTTTGAGTGAAACACGTGAGGGAGTGCGAGAGGGGTTTTTCTTTTTTTTTTTCTAACCTTATTTTTGCAGCAAACATGTCAAACAACAAGAACAAAAATAATTCCAGAGATATGATTACGCCCAAAACATAACGCGGTTATTGTAGTATAGTTTTGGGGTGTCGATTCCACAGGGAAACAAGTTAATTACGAAAGAAGGTGTAAACTTTAACACTAACGATAATGATTAGATGAGAGAATATGAGTTTTGATAATGCAATATTGTGTAAAAGAATTGTGCGAATATAACAAAGAATATAAATAAGAAATAACAAGGTTCCGGGAATCCTCCTTAGGTTTGTTCCCTATTTCCACTCTTGATTCAAATTTTTATCTCGATTGCAAGTTTCACATCCTAAACAGGCAATCGGAAAGTATTCAATCAAGCACATTTATATCTCTAATATAATTGCTACAAATTACTCTTTGATTTCAATTCAAGCACACATGATTTATCTTATAGATTAGCAAGAAACGACAATATATTGCAATAATGATATCACAGTAATGGCCGATCTATAAGATAAATATACCGAAATCAATTACATCCAAACAACTTGACATAAGAAAAGCTTGACTAGACTTATGTGGAGTAGAAGGATGCAATCACCGGATTGAGAGAAACTAAAAGAAGAAGAATATAGAATACAGCTATCACATGAACTCAAATCCTTCTTAATTAATCAAAGAGTAAATCATAGACAACGTTTTAACAATAAGTCCATACAAATGAATCAAGAACAGGAAATAAGGAACAATAAAACCCTAAGGATTCATCCCTTTCCCTTGTTTGATGATTAGTTAGCCATGAAACTCAAGGTGGAAGAACAATGTGGATGTTCTCTCCTTGATTTCCAACTCATGAAAACTTAAACAAAATGCTAAAAACTTCTCTAATTTGTATCTATCAAAAACTGTCTTTGTTTTTCTCCTCGAGCTCTCCCCCGGCTACAAACCTTAAGCATATATTTATAGCCCACGAGGGAGAGCTGTCTTTGCTTTTCTTAATTTGAGTCTGAATTGGAGTCCATGTGCGCACTGCTGAGGGAGAGCTGTCTTTGCTTTTCTTAATTTGAGTCTGAATTGGAGTCCATGTGCGCACTGCTGGAAAGTGAAGGCTGGAACGTGAAGGTGGTCCAGCAGCATGTGCGCGCTGCTGGCTTTGTCTGAGCGTGCGCCTGGGCGCTGGAAAGTGAAGGCTGGAATGTGAAGGTGGGTCCAGCAGCATGTGCGTGTGTCCAAGTGTGCGCCTGGGCGCTGGAAAGTAAAGGTGCAGCGTTAGTTGGCGAGGGGCGCGGCGCTGATGGCTGAGGGGCGCAGCGCTGGTTCATGGGCGCCTAGGCGCTCCTCTTGTTTGCCTGGGCGCCTAGGCGCTGGTTCATGGGCGCCTAGGCGCTCTCTTGTTTGCCTGGGCGCCTAGGCGCTGGTTCATGGGCGCCTAGGCGCTCTCTTGTTTGCCTGGGCGCCTAGGCGCTCACTCTTGTTTTCCTGGGCGCTGGGGCGCTGGACAGTGAGAGGTGAGGCGCTGGGCTTTGTTCTGGAGGCCTGAACTGTTTCCGCTAAAACTGCCATAACTTTCACTAGAAAAATCCCTTTTTCGAACCGTAAAATTCTCCAGAAAATAGACTTCCGGATCTTTCTAAGAATATATGGCTCATCTCCTGGTTCTTCCTACATCAATACAGTTTAATCTGCAAAGATGATTGATCTGTACGGGAAATTCTGGCAATTTAGTGAAACTCCTTCAGCTTGTATGCAGAAGTGCACACACTAGTGTGCCTACCCTTAACTTGTTCCAAAGTGATGCACACACTTGTGTGCAGTCTTTTAACTCAATGTACTTTATTGCTCCAACCTTGGTTTAGACTTTTAATCATCTTTAAATCATTTTTGGAAATGTCTAAACCTTGGACAAAAACGAGCACCGACACCCAAGATCTTTTGGCGCTTTAAACATGGATCGCTTTATCATCTCTTTTGTACTCAACGCACCTGAAAATGGATCGAATTAAGTCAATGATTTATGAATAACACTTTAGAGTTATCAACATGTAAAAGTGCGATTACGACCGAGATTAACCCTAAAGTGTTAACAATTAAGTATTGTTTAGATGCATTTTATGACTCTCTTCACAACCCCCAACTAGCTTATTGCTAGTCCCTAGCAATTCAAGCGAAAGACATGAAATGAGTTCTTTATTTAGAAATTAATGCAAAATACAACAATACTAGTGTTAACCAAGAGTGATTCAAAAATCTTTGTGTCAAAAATCATGCGTAACATATAGCATATAGAATCATTAAATTTCACTCAAATCCAAAAATAATTCAAACATCAATCTTAAAATCGTTATTGACTCTTAACATCCATCTTACCACAATCCATCAATCTGAACATCCGGATGATTTTATGCACAATATTCATGAATAAAAGTCTTGGCCTCTAAAAATAAATCGCGTGACATCAATCACAAAAAACAAGCTCCATAAGCTTACATTTCAAACCACTCTCCACTATTGTAGAAAAATCACATTACATTGGATCAATAGGTCTTTAATAAGCTTCTAACGTTCGGTTAAGGTAAAGGCTAAGAAAGAATGGGAAGAATTCACAAGTAAAAGAACTTAATCTCTTAGTTTTGAACATAGCTCTTTAAGCACTGGATAACCTTACTTCAGTACCCAACTCTTCCAACCATTTTTATTTTTATTTTTTATTTTTCTTTTCGAGGATTGTCTTCTCAACAAATCACCATTTGTTTTTCTTTTCTTTTGTATTTTGGCATAAAAGACCATTCACCTCCTTTTTCATTTCTTTCTTTTCCACAACCCCAAACTTATCTCCTTTAATGTACTTGGGTTGTGGTAGTGATATTTTTTCATATTTCCACCCTTACTCATTTTAAGTGCTTCTCACAACATGTGTATAGTTAAATTCTTTTTAAGAGGTAAGAATAAAATATTCTCTTTAGGCTTATAAGGGTAAGTGAATGGGTTTTTAAAAGAAACCAGGCTCAACTTCGTTTTCAAGAAAAAAGGCTCAAATAGGTGACTAGTGATATATATCGCAAGGGTAGGTTTGAAAGGCTCAAACGGTTCAAAAATTGCCTATATCATATCCTAAGTAATGTGCATTCTAGGAATTCGCCTCAAGTGGTTATCAAGTAAGTTCTAGAGCTTGCCGAGACCGCAAAAATATTCACAAAATAATCACGCATAAAACTTTTTTAAATGCTTACGATTAATCATACAATCTTACCACAAGCTAGAGTCTCTAACCAAATCAAGATTGATACTTAAATTAATTTCAAACCGAAGCAAGATTTAATTTCTTCTAAGTGCTATATGCTATCTCAATTAAGGTCATATCATTGACATGTGAATAACTCCAAGGCTAACACAAAGCATGCTAAAAACAAACCTTTTTTTTTTTTTTTTTTATTATCCTAACAAACAAAAAGTAGGAAAGTGACACCAAGCAGTTCAATGGAAAAAGGAAAGAAATGTGTTTCCTCCACCCCCAACCTAAACATTGCATTGACCTCAATGTGAACGAAAAAGGAAAAGAAACTCCCTTTGTTGGCCAAAAGTGCACAGAAGCTAAAAATTGTGCACCACCATTTGAATTGCTTTGCATATTTGTCCCTGAAAAAGAAACACGAAAGTAAAACTGGAAAACAGCAAAATACTAATAATAAACACGAAAAAGAATTATGAACAGAAAAGAAGAAAAAAAAATAAACAAATAAAAAGGATATGCTTTGGGGTGCCTCCCATGAGCGCTAAGTTTTACGTCTTCAGCCAGACGATGCACCACTGTCACTGATGGCCTCATTGTGGTGCTGAAAATGAGGCCCCTGGTTCAATGGCCTCAGTGTTAATCTTTTGGCAAGGAATACTTAAAGTCCACCACATATGGCTCAAGTGTTCTTGGTGTTGCCCATTTACAATCAGCAGTAGGGTATTTGATTCCCGCATCCATGTGACTTCTCTCAAGCAACTCCTCAAAGCATGGTTTCCCATATTTCTTAATAAATCCCTGTGACTTATCACAAATATCAATAATGTTAACGGCATGGGGATAAATTGAAGAATCATTGAATTCTAAATTATTAGGAGGGAATTCCAAAGAGTTAGAATTATCTTCAATGTTCTCATCCTCTAAATTAAGCTTATCAATCATATAAGTGTTGAAACACTCATCCTCTTCAATTGGCTGCCTTGAGATTCGGAAAACATTTACCTCTAAAGTCCTATTTCCAAATGATAATGTCATTAGGCCATTCCTACAATTAATGAGGGCATTAGCAGTGGCAAGGAATGGTCTTCCAAGTATCAAAGGAATTTTGGACTCTGTATTTACCATAGAAACAGTATCTAAAACCAAGAAGTCAACAGGATAATAGAAATTATCAATTTGTAACAAAATATCTTCTACAATACCTCTTGGTTTTCTTACCGATCTATCCGCTAGTTGAAGTACCACAGAGGTTGGTTTAATCTCACCTAAACCGAGTTGCAAGTACATGGAGTATGGCATGAGGTTCACACTAGCTCCCAAATCTAGCAATGCTTGGCCACAAGATTTGTTTCCAATTTGGCAAGCCACTGTTGGACAGCCCGGATCTTTATATTTGGGCGGTGTCGTGCTATCAATTACCGCACTTGCTTGCTCCGTTAAGAATGCAGTCTTCTTAACAATGTGCCTCCTCTTGAGTGTGCATAGATCCTTGATGACTTTAGCATAATTGGGAATCTGTTTTATAACATGAAGAAGAGGGAGGTTAATCTTAACATGCTGAAGTTGTTCAAGAATCTCGCCTTTTAGTGCTGAATTTCTCTCCTTAGGTTTAAGGAGAGCTTGAGGGAAAGGCACCGGTGGAGAATAATCATCATGGGCCTCTTGTTCCTTGGACGCTTTATCCTTGTTGTCCACAGTATTAGGAATCAAGTGTGGTGGTAGTGTGGGTCCATCAATTTTCTTACCGCTGCGGGTGATTATGGAGTTAACCTCTTTAATATTTTGATTTTTCGGATCAGAGGTTTGTACCATATGTTGTCCCCTTGGATTTTGTTGCGGCTGTGAAGGGAACCGACCTTGCTCTTGAATTATCAAGAAACTAGTCAACTTGGTGAGTTGACTTTTTATCTCCTTTTGCTCATCTTTGATCCCTTTTTGCTCTTCTAGCACCCGTTGATTTATCTTGCCTTGTTCTTCCACACTCTTGGCATGTACTTGCAGAAATGACTTAAACATATCTTCCAAAGGTAAAGATTGTTGTGGTTCATTAGATGAGGTTGCTTCCGGTTGCCATTGGGTACTAGAGTGGGGATGAGGTTGTATATCGGATCTCCAACGGGTGCTAGTTTGGGCTGGGGGTTGTGTATCGGGTCTCTAATTAAAATTTGGGTGATTCTTCCAACCGGGATTATAGGTGTTAGAATAGGGTGAGTATGGTTTGCTAGAGGATATACCTAAAGCATTACACTCTCCTTTCATCTCAAAATAGGTTGGACAATCCCTAGGCACATGATCTACCCCATTACACATGAAACAAGGCTCACGGGACTCTACCCTAGCAACTGGTTCGGGGGCTCTAGCATCTTTGGCTCTTAAAACTTCAATTTCCTTAGTTAGGGCCTCTAAACGGGCTTTAAGGCTGTCCTCTTCCTTAAGTTGGTAGATTCCAGCGGGTTGATTTCTCCTAGTACTTTCAATGGCACTCGGTCCTGTCCAAGTGTGGGCTTTTTCTGATAGGTCATCTAGGAAATCTATGGCTTGATCGGGATCTTTTTGAAGAAAATCCCCATTACACATCATTTCTATGAATTGCCTCTCCCTACTTAGGAGTCCATCATAGAAATAGCTGACTACCCGCCAACTTTCATACCCATGGTGTGGACAAGAATTTAAAAGGTCCTTGAAACGTTCCCAAACTTGATATAAGGTTTCACTCTCCTTTTGTGCAAAGTTTGAGATTTGTCTCTTAAGGTTGTTGGTCTTATGGGTTGGGAAGTGTTTTTGGAAGAAAACTCGGGTCATCTCATCCCAACTACCAATAGACCTAGGCCTTAATGAGTACAACCAAGTCTTGGCTTTTTCCTTAAGTGAAAAAGGGAAAAACCGGAGTCTGACAGTGTCCACCATATCAGCCCTATTTTGGAAGGTTGCTACTACTTCCTCGAATTCCCTAATGTGGATGTAGGGGCTTTCATTCTCAAACCCATGGAAAGTTGGTAGCAATTGTATCATGCCCGGCTTAAACTCAGCTTGTGGGACATTAGGGGGGAACATGATACAAGAGGGTGTGGCCGTTCGGCTAGGGTGCAAATAGTCTTTAAGTGTCCTAGCAACATTTTCATTGTGATTGCCGGCCATGTTATCGAAATCCTCTAAATTCTCGGATGGGGGTGCACTATGGTATGATCTAGGCGAGGTTTCACTAACGGACGTGGAAGGAGAGAATGACTCTAATTCGGGTCCTCTAATGAATCTGCCTCGCGAATCTCTCGATTTAAGCATGCACTAATTAATTTAGAGGGGAAATAAAAAATGTAAAACAGAATAATAAATAATTAAATAAATAAATAAATAAATAAAACAAAATAATAAACAAATAAATAAAACAGAATAATAAACAGATAAATAAAACAGAATAATAAAAGAAAATTAAAAAATAAATAAATAAATAAATAAAAGTAAAGGAACAATATTACAGTATTTACAAAGTGCTGAAAAGAAAAATATTTACGATTTTTTTTTAAATATATTTTTTTTTTACTTAAAGTTGACAAGCTTCCTTGTACTTAAGCTTGTTTCCCCGGCAATGGCGCCAAAATTTGATTACGCCCAAAACATAACGCGGTTATTGTAGTATAGTTTTGGGGTGTCGATTCCACAGGGAAACAAGTTAATTACGAAAGAAGGTGTAAACTTTAACACTAACGATAATGATTAGATGAGAGAATATGAGTTTTGATAATGCAATATTGTGTAAAAGAATTGTGCGAATATAACAAAGAATATAAATAAGAAATAACAAGGTTCCGGGAATCCTCCTTAGGTTCGTTCCCTATTTCCACTCTTGATTCAAATTTTTATCTCGATTGCAAGTTTCACATCCTAAACAGGCAATCGGAAAGTATTCAATCAAGCACATTTATATCTCTAATATAATTGCTACAAATTACTCTTTGATTTCAATTCAAGCACACATGATTTATCTTATAGATTAGCAAGAAACGACAATATATTGCAATAATGATATCACAGTAATGGCCGATCTATAAGATAAATATACCGAAATCAATTACATCCAAACAACTTGACATAAGAAAAGCTTGACTAGACTTATGTGGAGTAGAAGGATGCAATCACCGGATTGAGAGAAACTAAAAGAAGAAGAATATAGAATACAGCTATCACATGAACTCAAATCCTTCTTAATTAATCAAAGAGTAAATCATAGACAACGTTTTAACAATAAGTCCATACAAATGAATCAAGAACAGGAAATAAGGAACAATAAAACCCTAAGGATTCATCCCTTTCCCTTGTTTGATGATTAGTTAGCCATGAAACTCAAGGTGGAAGAACAATGTGGATGTTCTCTCCTTGATTTCCAACTCATGAAAACTTAAACAAAATGCTAAAAACTTCTCTAATTTGTATCTATCAAAAACTGTCTTTGTTTTTCTCCTCGAGCTCTCCCCCGGCTGCAAACCTTAAGCATATATTTATAGCCCACGAGGGAGAGCTGTCTTTGCTTTTCTTAATTTGAGTCTGAATTGGAGTCCATGTGCGCACTGCTGAGGGAGAGCTGTCTTTGCTTTTCTTAATTTGAGTCTGAATTGGAGTCCATGTGCGCACTGCTGGAAAGTGAAGGCTGGAACGTGAAGGTGGTCCAGCAGCATGTGCGCGCTGCTGGCTTTGTCTGAGCGTGCGCCTGGGCGCTGGAAAGTGAAGGCTGGAATGTGAAGGTGGGTCCAGCAGCATGTGCGTGTGTCCAAGTGTGCGCCTGGGCGCTGGAAAGTAAAGGTGCAGCGTTAGTTGGCGAGGGGCGCGGCGCTGATGGCTGAGGGGCGCAGCGCTGGTTCATGGGCGCCTAGGCGCTCTCTTGTTTGCCTGGGCGCCTAGGCGCTCTCTTGTTTGCCTGGGTGCTGGTTCATGGGCGCCTAGGCGCTCTCTTGTTTGCCTGGGCGCCTAGGCGCTGGTTCATGGGCGCCTAGGCGCTCACTCTTGTTTTCCTGGGCGCTGGGGCGCTGGACAGTGAGAGGTGAGGCGCTGGGCTTTGTTCTGGAGGCCTGAACTGTTTCCGCTAAAACTGCCATAACTTTCACTAGAAAAATCCTTTTTTCGAACCGTAAAATTCTCCAGAAAATAGACTTCCGGATCTTTCTAAGCATATATGGCTCATCTCCTGGTTCTTCCTACATCAATACAGTTTAATCTGCAAAGATGATTGATCTGTACGGGAAATTCTGGCAATTTAGTGAAACTCCTTCAGCTTGTATGCAGAAGTGCACACACTAGTGTGCCTACCCTTAACTTGTTCCAAAGTGATGCACACACTTGTGTGCAGTCTTTTAACTCAATGTACTTTATTTCTCCAACCTTGGTTTAGACTTTTAATCATCTTTAAATCATTTTTGGAAATGTCTAAACCTTGGACAAAAACGAGCACCGACACCCAAGATCTTTTGGCGCTTTAAACATGGATTGCTTTATCATCTCTTTTGTACTCAACGCACCTGAAAATGGATCGAATTAAGTCAATGATTTATGAATAACACTTTAGAGTTATCAACATGTAAAAGTGCGATTACGACCGAGATTAACCCTAAAGTGTTAACAATTAAGTATTGTTTAGATGCATTTTATGACTCTCATCAAGATACATCAGGAAAAGGTGATTCGAAGTTGCTCATGGAGGCTTTAATGAGTGAGATGAGGAGAGTATTGAGAACAGAGATGGAACAAATTCATGAGCGGATAGATCGGGTAGAGAATGCACGTGTGCGGCAGCAACAAAATGCTCCTAATATGTGTAGGAGGGAGAGATTTCAACCTAGGGGAGAGAGAGTTGAAGATGAGGAATACACTGTCCAAGGAGAATTGTTGGTTGCAAAGAGAGCTCTAAGTGTGAAAATCAAAGAAGATGACGAACTACAGCGAGAAAACATCTTTCATACTAGATGCCACATGCAAAACAAGGTATGTAGTGTGATTACTGATGGAAGTAATTCTACTAACGTTTCTAGCACTATATTGGTTGAGAAATTAAGGCTGTCAACAATTAAACATCCTCAGCCTTACAAGTTGCAATGGCTCAATAATAGTGGTGAAGTGAGGGTGAACAAACAGGTGTTAGTTTCCTTTCGTATTGGAAAATATGAAGATGAAGTTTTGTGTGATGTAATTCTGATGCAAGCTGGACACTTGTTACTAGGTCGGCCATGGCAATTCAATCGGCGTGTTAAGCATGATGGCTTCACCAACAAATATTTGTTTGTAAGAAATCAAAAAACAATCACTCTAGTTCCTTTGACACCAAAGCAGGTTTATGAAGATCAAATGAGGTTACAAAAAGAGAGTGAGCAAACGAAAGAGAGTGAGAAAAAGAGAACGAATAAAAATCAGAAAGAGAAAATGAGAGAAGCCAAAAAAATTGAGAGAAAATAAGAGAGCTGATTCGGCCATTGAGAGAAAAACAAATTTCTATGCAAGAACGAGTGAAATAAGAAGAGCAATGGTTTTAAATCAGCCAAAGATTGTACTTTTGTATAAAGAGGCGTTAAACACTAACAAATTTGACTCATCTTTGCCTAGTTCTATTGTTTCTCTTTTATAGGAGTTTGATGATATCTTTCCCGAAGAGATTCCACATGGCTTACCTCCTATTCGAGGAATTGAACATCAAATTGATTTCGTACCAAGTTCTACAATTCAAAACCGACCATCCTATCGAAGCAATTCTGAGGAGACAAAGGAGCTACAAAGGCAGGTTAGTGAATTGATGGAAATTAGGTATGTAAGAGAAAGCATGAGTCTGTGTGCTGTTCCGGTGATTTTGGTTCCTAAAAAAGATGGGATATGGAGAATGTGCGTTGATTACCAAGCAATCAACAATATAATAGTAAAATATCAACTTCTTATTCTTCGTTTAGATGATATGCTAGATGAACTACATGGTGCATGTGTATTTTCTAAGATTGATTTAAAAAGTGGATATCATCAAATAAGAATGAAAGAGGGTGATGAATGGAAAACTGCTTTTAAAATGAAATATGGTTTATATGAGTGGTTAGTTATGCCATTTGGACTAACAAATGCACCAAGTACCTTCATGAGATTAATGAACCATATTTTGCGAGCTTTTATAGGCAGATTCGTTGTTGTTTATTTTGATGATATTCTCATTTATAGCACAAACTTAGATGATCATGTTGTGCATTTAAAATCAATTTTGGATGTGCTTAGAAAAGCGAGTTGTTTGCTAACTTGAAGAAGTACACTTTTTGCACCGGTAAGCTTGTGTTTCTTGGTTTTGTTGTGAGTGCACAAGGAATACAGGTTGATGAAGTGAAGATCCGTGCGATTAAAGAATGGCCAAGTCCCACGATTGTAGGTCAAGTTCGTAGTTTTCATTGACTTGCTAGTTTTTACAGGAGGTTCGTGGAAGACTTTAGCAGTATTACCGCACCACTTACCGAAATTATCAAGAAGAACGTTGGATTCACATGGGGAGACGAGCAAGAGAAGGCGTTCAAATTGATCAAAGGTCGTCGATAACTGATTTTTCAAGCTAGATATTGGGTTTGGTTACACATGAGGAAAGACAGATTTCCAGCATAAAGGTGTTCAAAGTTACTTCCTAAAGGAGATGGGCCTTTTTCTGTCCCTGAGTGCATCAATGACAAGGCATACAAATTAGGTTTACCAGGTGAGTACAATATTAGTACCACTTTCAATGTTTCTGATTTAAGACCTTTTGATGTAGGTGATGATTTGAGGGCAAATCATTTTCAAGAGGAGAGGAATGATGAGGACACGAGTAACAAATGGCATCTTCCTATTCAAGTTCCATTTGGACCAGTTACAAGGGCTCGAGCTAAAAGGTTCAAGGAAACTCTCAATAGGCTGATTCAACACATTTGGGCTGAGAACCATCTTTGGGGGCCCAAGGATGATGCTATACGTGATCCACAAGGATGAGTTTCCATAATTCAAGCTTTGGAATAATCCAGTAACTCAAGATGGTGAATTAAAATCTTAGTTTCCCAAAATTGGAGACTTACTCGTTTTGGTTGGCTCATCAAGGAAAATGGCAGGCTACAATTTTACTTATTACCTTTTTTTTAATTGTTTCCTTATTAATTTAATTGCTGAATTATAAGGCTTGTATGCCAAGTTAGGTACTTTCCTTATTTGGATTTTAGGTTACCATAATTCTATTTAGGTTTATTTCCTATTTCTTAGTTTTCCTTTTTCAAATTGGTTACGAATTCTCATGTATTTAAATAGTCATTGGATTTTTGGAATAAAAACAATTCAGATTTGATTCATACTTTTGGAGAGAAAATTCCCTTTCGTTCTTTTAGAACTTCTGAACTTATTGGAGTTTCCGTGGTGTTAATATTCGACTTATCAATCCTTCCATAATTGATTGTGGTATCTTCATTATACCAAGATTCTTGCTTCAATATAAGCAACGGGCCACGGTCTCAGTCTTCGTTATACCAAGGTTCTTGCTTCAATATAAGCAACGGGTCGCGGTCTCACATAAGTCTGCTTCTAGACAATCTTGGAAGTCTTCTTGATCCATCAAGTTCTTAGTTCTTGGCATGGATCATATCACATATTGAATGATACTTGCATAATTCCGTAATATTTGTGAGGTTTTTTGAGCCTTAGAATTGATTCATTATGCATATCAATTCAAATTTTCTTCTGAGTGCATCTTGTGAATATAATGTTTTCTAGAACTTGCTTTAAAATCGCTTGAGACGATCGTACATGTTCAGATTTGGAGAAGACACAGCCAAATTAGAATTTAACACTAAATGGCCTTTGTCCTGATCGTGATTTAACCCCCTAGATAGCCTTTTGAGCCTGTATTAGCTTATTTTCTTCATTAACCCACATTCACTTTCCTTTATGAACTTAAACACTATACCTACCCTTTTTCCTTGGAACTAGTGAGCTTGGATCTTGTTTATGTTGATTTGTAACGTGGAGATGGTGGAAAAACATAAGTGTGGGGGAATTTCATATGGTTCTAAGGCGGTTGTGAAAAGATTCAAAAAAAAAGGAGATAAAAGGAGTAGTAGGGATATGAAAAGAAGTGTTGTGATTCAAAGAATACATGTTCTGAAGAACTGGGAGCATTATAAGTCTTTAAAGTAAGTTGAAAGCCAAAGTGATGAAATTTGACCTAGAGTGATGGAAACGTGGCACTTGATAATGATGATCTATTTATGACGTTTTTGAATGCTTTCTAGTTCTGAGGAAATTTTGTGATATCCTTTCTCTTCTTTCTTATGAAACCTTGACCCCTTAGCCCCATTACAACCTTTTCAAAGACCTTCTGATCCTTTGATATTCTGTTTCTGATGTGGAGAGTAGGTGCACAAGCAAGCCTATGGTTTAAACTGTTTTCACAAGTGTTTGAGTGATTAGTATAGCTAGCACCACATTTAAATGAGTGAAAACCATAGTGATGCATTATGAGAAATAAAATTTGATGCTATTTGTGCATTAACTTGAGGGTGGCATGTTACACTTATACTTGGCTGATTATTCACACTCACACTCAAAGTACGAATGCTATATGATCTTAATAACTCTATGGCTTGTTTTTTAGGTAAACTTATGCTCTCCCTACTTTATTACGCCATATTGCCTAAAGGATCTTTGAGATGTAAGTGGGGAGGATTAGAGTCATTTAATTTATGTTATGTCATTGTGGTGTCATTTAGTTAGTTTCTGCTATTTCCCTTGAGATTCTACTAGGTTACATACTATTTTGTTTTGCTAAAGGACTAGCAAAAGCTAAGTGTGGGGGAATTTGATAGGAACACTTTGTGTGACGTTTTTAATACCTTTCCTACCCTATTTGGCTTTGTAATTCTCTTAACTTTGTTATTTTGAGCTTAGTTTCTATTCTTAGTGTTTAGAGAGCTTGTGTACCTGGGAATGGCAAAAGAAGGTGCAAAAAGGAGTGTTCCTAATTACTTTAGGAAATCTAAGTGGATCGAGAAAATAATCTTATCATTCTAAGAAACTTCCCTAATTTCGAAACTTGCCTTTTCGATATCTTTCCTTTTCTAATTATGGAAACTTTCCTTATTTATTATTTTCCAATTTCTTTGTAGGGAATTTCCACCTTGGAATTATTTGGATGAAGTGTCAAAACACGAGAGAATATTGGAGTCCACTAGGGATTCGATGCGGGCCATTTGTGTAGAAGAACCCTAATGCATGCATTTGTACTTGATTGCATGTATCTGACATGTTTAGAAGCTTGAGGAGTTTTTGTTTCAGCTTGGGAAGAGATCTTTGCACATAAGGAAAGCAAATAAGCCCAGGTGAAACCCTATTTTTCTCTTCTACTTAAGCCCAACCATAACCCTATTTTTATTTCTAATTGTGCACAGCCGGCCACCCTAATTTCTCTCCTACTTAAGCCCAATTGAAACCCTATTTTTCTCTTCTTCTTAAGCACAGCCAGCCACCCTAATTTCTCTCCTAAATAAGCCCAGCTGGCCACCCTAATTTTGATAGGAACACTTTGGGTGATGTTTTCAATACCTTTCCTATCCTATTTGGCTTTGTAATTCTCTTAATTTTGTTATTTTGAGCTTAGTTTCTATTCTTAGTGTTTAGAGAGCTTGTGAACGTGGGAATGGCAAAAGAAGGTGCAAAAGATGAGTTTTCCTAGTTACTTTAGGAAATCTAAGTGGATCAAGAAAATAGTCTTATCATTCTAAGAATCTTTCCTAATTTGGAAACTTGTCTTTTTAATATCTTTCTTTTTCTAATTATGGAAACTTTCCTTATTTATTATTTTCTAATTTCTTTGTAGGGAATTTCCACCTTGGAATTTCGGGAGGACCCAATGACTAGACTTAAAATTGTCATATCTTCTTGCACACATCTCCAAATGGGCTAAAACTTGTTGGGTTGGAAAGATGACGTCTTGAACTTTAATTTGGACCTAAGAAAGTCTCAAAAAGGATATCATTTGAGCCTGTTATGATGGACCTAAACCTAGTAGGCTATTGCATCCGAATTTTCTTCCACTTTGGGCTTGAACCTTGCACCTTGCTTAGTTGACAAAAGTATTATGAAGTTTTTGTTGGGCAGGCCCATGTTAGGTTGGACATACCCATGTCATTAATTTACCTTCTAAATAAGCCCAACTGAAACCCTATTTTTTTATTTCCAATTGTGCATAGCCCAAAACCCTAATTTCTCTCCTAATTTTGTACAAGCCAGCCACCTATTTTTATTTCTCATTGTGCACAGCCCAAAACCCTAATTTCTCTCCTAATTTTGAATAAGTGGGCCACCTATTATTTTCTTTCAAATTAAAGCCCAGCTGGCCACCCAAAATTCTCTCCAAATTAAGCCCAGCTGCAACCCTAATTTACATTCTAAACAAGCCTAGCCGGCCATCTCAATTGTCCTCCCACATGTACACAGCCGCAACCTTAGTTTCTCTTCTATATATACAAAGCCGAAAACCCTTTTGAGAGGATCTTTTTCTCATCATCTTTCCGGAGAGCTCTCTACTCCAACTCAAGAAGCAAGAGGCTGAAACACTCCACCTTTCCATCTTCAATTGTGAGCACATAAGGACTTCTCCAGATTGTGTTCTCCTTCATCGATCAGCCATAGCCGTGAGGATCATCACCATTAATATCTCAAGCTTCCTTGAGTGTGTTAAAGAAGTGTAACCCTTATGGCTATTCTTTTTAATTGTTTCGGACTTGGTTGTTATTAGATTAAAGAATATTGAGTTTGATTCTTATGTTGGAGTTTATTGTTAATTCAATGAGTTGGTTAATTTTTCAGATTTATTGTTTTATGATTTCGAATTGTTCATGATATGTAGATATATAAATTCATGATCTCTATTACATATGTTGAATTTTCAGTTCTGTTATATTGAAAACTTTGATATTGCAAATCATTTGATATACCATTTATTTGGTCATCAACAAACTCTGCAGAAGATTGTAGTAAAGTGATTAGTAGGGTATTGTTATTGGCCGGGGATTTCGGGTACTCCTATACTAAAGAGTCATAAAAAAATAAAATTGATTGGTTGGTTTAATTAGCAGTTTATAAACAAATATAAATCTTCATCTATTAACATATTACACAAAATTAGGGGGGTTTTCATGATCTGATATTTTTTACGAATTTTACTAAGGAAATTAAAGAACAATTATTTACAATTGATAAGACTATTTTCTTGATCCACTTAGATTTCCTAAAGTAACTAGGAAAACTCATTTTTGCACCTTCTTTTATCATTCCCACGTTCACAAGCTCTCTAAACACTAAGAATAGAAACTAAGCTCAAAATAACAAAGTTAAGAGAATTACAAAGCAAAATAGGGTAGGAAAAGCATTAAAAATGTCACACAAAGTGTTCCTATCAATGATGTTCAGAACCCTCAAGGTCAAGGGCAAGTGTTTCCATGCCCTCCAGGTTTGTTTATGAGGCCTCAGGTACCTCAAAACTTTGTCCCTATTCCTCCTGTGCCTATAAATTTTGCTGCTACTAATTATGATGAAATTTTAAAGTCCCTTGCTCAAGGGCAACATAATTTAACTACTGCTACTCAAGCTCTTATTACAGGTCAACAGGCTTACACTAAGGATATTGCAGAGCTGAAGAAGCAATTGGGACAAGTGGTGGACTTCATGGGGAAGATAACTGAGAGTGAAAAATTTCCTAGCAACATTATTCCTAACCCAAATATCGAGCAAGCTAAAGCTGTTACCACAAGGAGTGGTAAGACCCTTGTGGATGTTCCTAAAACTCAAAAGAAAGCCCAAGTGACCCACGATGAGGAAGAAGACGTTAAGAGCATCAAGAAGGAAATAAAGAAAGATCCTGCCACCTCAATGGCGGAAGTGATTGGTCCTTCATCATCTGAGAATGCTTTGAAACCTCGAGGTAATGAACAAAACCCTAAACACTCTTTTGATTCTAATCTTTTTGTTCGTGTACCTTTTCCTAATAGGTTTGCCAAAACCAAGAAGGATGAATCTGATCAGGCCATCTTGGGGATTTTTAAGAAGGTACAAGTCAACATGCCTTTGATTGAGTGCTTGAAGCAAGTGCCAAGATATGCCAAGTTTCTGAAGGAGCTTTGCACTACAAGGAGGCAGACTCATGAGAAGGAGGTGGTGAAGATGAATGAGACAGTCTCTATTATCATCCAAAGGAAATTGCCACCAAAGCTTAAGGGTCCAAGGAGTTTTTTTGTTCCTTGTGTGATTAGTACCAACAAATTTGATAATGTCATGCTAGACTTAGGAGCTTCAATTAATGTGATGCCTTATTGTCTTTATGCTTCTTTAGAGCTAGGTGTACTTAAAAGTGATAATGTTGTTATCCAATTAGCTGATTGATCTAATAAGTTTCCTTAAGGATACGTTGAGGATGTTCTTTGAAGCCATGAGGTATCCATTGATTGACATTAAATCATGTTTTTCTATTGATGATATTGATTCATTTCCGCAGAGGTTTATGGAAGCAATGGAAGAGGATGAGTTGAAAGTAACTCTCTCTCAAGGAGTTGGTTATACTGAGAATGGAGAGTCCATTTCTAGGGCCGAGTCGGAGAAGGCTGATAATGAGGACACGGCTAACAAATGGCATCTTCCTATTCAAGTTTCAATTGGTCCAGTTACAAGGGCTCGAGCTAAAAGGTTCAAGGAAACTCTCAATGGGTTGATTCAATATATTTGGGCTAAGAACCATCTTTGGGGGCCCAAGGATGATGTTATATGTGATCCATAAGGATGGGCTTCCATAATTCAAGCTTTGGAATAATCTAGCGACTCAAGATTGTGAATTAAAATCTTAGTTTCCAAAAATTGGAGGCTTATTCGTTTTGGTTGGCTCCTCAAGGAAAATAGCTGGCTGCAATTTTTCTTATTACATTTTCTTAAATGTTTCCTTATTAATTTAATTGTTGAATTGTAAGGCTTGCATGCCAAGTTAGGTACTTTCCTTATTTGGATTTTAGGTTACCAGAATTCTATTTAGGTTTATTTCCTATCTCTTAGTTTCCTATTCCTACCAGAATTCTATTTAGGTTTATTTCCTATTTCTTAGTTTCCTTTTTCTAATTGGTTACGAATTCTCATGTTTTTAAATAGCTATTGGCTGTTTAGAATAAGACAATTCAGATTTGATTCATACTTTGTGAGAGAAAATTCTCTTTGGTTCTTTTAGAACTTCTGAACTTATCGGAGTTTCCATGGCACTCATCTTCAACTTATCAATCAATCCTTCCATAATGATTGTGGCATCTTCATCATACCAAGGTTCTTGCTTCAATATAAGCAATGGGTCGTGGTCTCAGTCTTCATTATACCAAGGTTCTTGCTCCAATATAAGCAACGGGTTCCGGTCTCACATAAATCTGTTTCTAGACGATCTTGGAAGTCTTCTTGATCTATAAATTTCTAAGTTCTTGGCGTAGATCATATCAGTAGGTATCAGAGCCTTCTAGTTGCAGGTTTGCTTAATCTTTTGATTTGATTCAATGAAAATGTGAAAAAAAAATGAAATTCAAAAATAAAAAGAAGACCGATTTTCCAGTTTAGAAAAAAAAAAAGGTGAAAAAAAAAGTGTGTGATATTTAGATTAAATCCTTTCAATTCTTGTTTCAATTTCTCATCTTTGTTTTCTTGTATTCTAGCCTTTAAATTCGAATTTCTTTGTGAGTTATTGGTGAATTGTTGCTGGAAACTTGATACTTTTTTGGTTCGTTTAATAAGAACTTATAGAGGATTATTACGAGTGCAAAAAGGCAAGAGTGGTGAGCACATAAGAGGGTAAAAGCCAATCTAATTTTTGTGTAAAAACTCGAGTGAAATTAAGTGATTCATTTTTTGAGTGAAACACATGAGGGAGTGTGTGAAGTCCTTTTGTTTTTTTTTTCTAACCTTGTTTTTGCAGCAAACATGTCAGACAACAAGAACAAAAATAATTCTGGAGATACGTCGGGAGAGGGTGATCCGAAGTTGCTGATTACGCTCAAACTAATACGTGGTTATTATGTATAGCTGAGGTGTCGATCCCACGAGGAAAAGTGAACTACAAGGAAAGATGTAAAGTTTAATACGAAATGATAAAATCCAAATAAGTAAATTTGAGTTTTAATAATGAAATTGTATGAGAGAATTGTGTAAATATAATGAAGAATATATATGGGAAACAACACGGTTCCGGGAATCTTCCCTAGGTTCATTGCCTTATTCAACTCTTGATTCAGTTGTTTTTATCTCAATTGTAAGTTTCACATCCCAAACAAGCAATCGGTGTATATTCAATCAAAGCATATGAAAAACCTAATGTAATTGATATGAATTACTCTTTACTTTTGATTCAAGCACACATGACCTATCCTATAGATTTATCAAGAAACGACAATATATCTCAATGACAATATCGTAGTAATGGACAAACCTAAAAGATAAATCTACCGGACTATTGAGTGTTTATTTACTTAAATAATTAGGCAAATAATCGTTCTAGTTTTACTTGCAAGTGCACACAGTTATGCGGTAGCATAGTGTGCAAGTGCGAGATCATTTCCACAGGGATTGGTGAATTTCTATCTAGAACTAATTTGTTTAAGTTAAAAGAGAAATAACAGTTGATAGTGAGTGAATAACAATAATGAAAACATAGGGCTATGATATTCACCACTAATTATACTTTCCCACTTATTAAGGTTTCAATGCTCTAGCCTTATCATGAATATCTAATGGTTGCCAACCTAAGGGCTTGGCCCACACCTTAGGCTATTGATCTCCCTATGCAACGAGTTAGGCATGGTGTATACTCTAACTCTTTTCTCTCTTTAAGGGATTCAGCATGGGTGTATACTGAGTTGTTCCTTAAGAGAGCATGAGGGCTGTGGAGATCAGCAACCACACGGGACCTAGGGCTTGGTCCGCTCCCTGTTTCCCATGTTGATTAACCCGAGAATCCGGTGTGGATATCCCTTGTTACTAATGTCAAACCTAGGACTCGGTCATCCAAATTGATTCGACTAACCTATCCATACCACATGCATATGTTGATCAAGCACATACATATGAGGAATGTAAACATAAATAGGTATTGATCAAGTTAAATACTCTAACAAGGCTATAGCAGAGATAGTCAATGAATAAATGTGTGGTAAAGCATAATTAGGGCTTCAATCGAGCCCTATAGGAGTTTAGTTACACATGCTAAACATAAAAACAGAAAACTAAAACCGAAGAAACTCGGGAGACGAGTCGTCAATTCTTCTCCTAAGCTCTCCACTTCAAGTCTAGAACAAAAGGGGTGTGTTATGTGTTTTTACAGGGCTATTTATAGGGTCTTCATGGCGTCACAAAACCCTAATTCCGTTTTGGAGTCAGAAGACATCTTTCCAATTCTGGCTCTGCCACCTCTGGAGTAATTGCGCTCGAGTGTATGCGGGATGCACTCGATCGCATATGTATGCTCGAGCCTACTTCGAGTGCGCTCGTATGCTTGTGTGCTCGATCTCAAGGGGGTGCACTCAAGCGCACCTTGCTGGAGGGCAGAACTTCACTTTTTGCTTCTAAAAGCTCCATTTTGTTATCTTTTTGTCCAAGACCTGTGAAAAACACACAAAACACAAAAGTGAAGTATAATCTACTAAAATAGATAAGTAAAGAGTCTAACAAGTGTAAATTAAGGGGCTTAAATATGACTATTTAAACACTTATCACACCCCCAAACTTATATATTGCTAGTCCCTTAGCAATACAAAACCAAAAACTATGTTGAAACAAAATTTTTAAAGATAAATTCATTTTCATGGTACTCAAAAATTTGGGTTGTGCATAAAACCATGATAACCGTTCATGAATAAGCTTGTAATAAAAACACATTTTGGATTGCAAAAAGACTTTCAAAAGCTTTATGTTAACCACCTAAGGTTGGCTAAAGGCATCGCAAGTTTGATTTATGTGTGATGGATTAGCACATATAAGATGGGGGTTTTCACATAATTTTAGTGGATAGTGTTTCGGTGCCCAAACTTTTATCAAATTTCTTATCAAAGAGAACAAAATGGCATAATACTTGCTTCTTTTTCTTTTACTTTTGTCATGCGATATTTTCCATGTTGAGTTCCATCTAGCTTTCTATTTGACCCTTGTAATGAGCGTTTGGCCAATGACTCCCAAACTAGATGGTTTTAGGGCATTAGGTGTAAAGACACCCCTAAGGACTTACTAACTCGAGTCAAAAAGGTTACGGAACTTAACAGGTTTTTAATGCTTCCTAATGAAACTCCCACCTTTTGACGTGAACACCCAATGCTTACTGAGGCAAGAGGCCCAGTTACTCAGTGGAAAGTTGATTTTTAGAAGCTTTTTGATTTTCTTTTCGCATGATGAACATATTTTTTCTTTATTTTTCTTATGCCAAAGGGTTCTTTTCAACAAGTTATCCGACTACACTTTAAGTAATGGAAACTTATGCAAAAGAATTATATGTCATACCTCACACAAATGTCTGCTAAATGTGCTTGTGCAAATTTAAATCAAACTCGTGAATTCTTAGGTGCCTTGAGGTAGTTAACTCAACTTTGTAAAATTCCTAATACAAGACTATGTGTTCTAGTTTGTAAGCTTACTAATGAAGTGTTATCAAATTTTTAATTCAACCAAAATTTTTGTTTACCTATTGATCATGCATTTATCTTTTTCTAAAAATAAAAAAAAAAACTGGGAATTAGTGTGTGCATGTGATCTAAGTGCGTGTGTGATAGTATCTAGTATCTCCCACTACCCCCAAACTTAAAATGTACATTGTTCCCAATGTGTGTGGCATGGAAAGATCTGACCTGAGAGATGGAGAACTAGGTTGCTTGCTGGTTTGTACACGCCCTCAAGCTTGAACTGGATGCACGCACTATGTACCTGACAAAGGAAAACAAACGTTGTTCTGGAAAACAAAATAATAGATATGAAAACAGGACTATAAAAAGAAAAGTGCTAAATTAAAAAGGGTATATCTGGTGTGCCTCCCATGAGCGCTTAGTTTAATGTCTTCAGCCAAACGGGTATCTCCTCACTGCCGATCATCAGTAGGTGCAGTCGAGAAGGTATCGGGTGCAGGAGATAGACAGTCAAGGATGAACTGTAGCATGGCCTCCTGTTATGTGAACTGTGCCTCTAACCCATCAATCCCTTGATGGATCAGACGGGCTGCCTCATGATCCTCTCGGTGAATGTCGGACAGCTCACAGCGGAAGAAGGATAACTCATCTAGGAGGTGCTGATACTCCATGGATCCCATGTCTGTCTGATCCTCCTCCCATGAACGGCTCACTGGTGGATGCTCGGCCTCCATTAGATCATCTGCAATAGGCTCGACGGCCGGTATCTGTGCCCGGGGTCCTCGGGGCATGTGTGACTGGCTGAGGCTCCACCATGCTCGCCCAAAGAAGGGATGGTCAGTAACCAGGCCATCTATAGATGATCCTCTAATCCCTTTCTTCTTGAAGATATGACTGAGCAAGAAGGGGAAAAGGAGACCCCAAGCATTAGCTGTGGTCATCTTCTGGTTATGCACCCCATCCCAGAACTTGTGTATCTGACTCCATATGACTGCTGGGATGAAGTACCAATGACCTCGGTGAAAAGTGTATAGAGCTTGTAGAAACTGATCCTGCCTCTGTGTCTTATGCCCCAAAGGGCACACATTACGCTGCAGGACTGAATCGATGAACCATAGACAGGGAGGCAGCCTCGACCAGCTTCCCGCATTGTTGTGGCGGTCAGCATACTGTCCCGCACACATATCCTTAATGATGTATGGGAGAAGAAATGAGTCAGGCTGCTCCTTTATGTGGCTGTCCTCTGGTGGGGACTCATCGCAGCAGTGCAAAGAGCTGGCTATGTCAATGGTGGTAAGCTCTATGAACCTGCCCTGGACTGAGGAAGATAAAAGCTCTGGTTTGGTGCAGTCGTAAGTCAGGTTCTCGTAGAAACTGACCACAAATCGTGTGTAGGCCGTCGAGCAGATCGGCTTGAATAGCCGCTTGAGACCCCGATTCTTGAATTCTTGGACTGCCCATCTTGTGGCTTCCAAAGTCTTGAAGTCTTCTTCTACATTGAATGTCATCTTGAATAGTATTTCACACTGTTTGAAACTGGGCCGGGATGAATGATGGCGACTACTAGAGGCACGGGATGTGGAAGCCATGTTTCAGAATCTGGATCTGTGTTTTCTGTCAAAATTGTGCTTGATCACAGATATTGTGCACTCGATCGCACTGTGGGTAGTGCGCTCGATCGTTGGTGCCTGGCCCTCGATCGCAATCGGTCAGACACTTTATCGAACACTTGATGTGCACCAAAACCAGAAGCTGTAGGATTTATACTCCCGTGCTCCAAACCTCCTGCAAATGTAAAATAATCCAATCAACACATATAAATGACAAATATATAATGTACATATGAGCTGAAGATCTAAAATCGTGTGATTGCTTTAAGAAACAAAAACATGTATGTACCTTATTCTTTTAGAAGTGGGGTGTGTGTGTGTAGTGTAGACCCAAAATGTTTTTGCCGCGTGGTTTGGCTTGGTTGTGTTATGAGGTGATGATGGAGAAGTGCCGGATGAGAGTGGAAGGTAGGATTTTGCTGTGTAAGATGGTTCGTACGAGAGAGAGAAAGCAGAAGTGCGATTGAGTGTAAGTGAGGGAGAGAACGGGAAACTGTTTATAACGTGCACGTGACCCCTCTTCCCCGATTGCGCTCGAGCGCATAGATGAAGTGAGATCGAGCGCCATGTGCACAAGTGTTTAAATTGTGATGCGCTCGCACGTAGCACAGGGCGAGGTGATGCTCGAGTGCAGATGGTGTGCGCTAGATCACAAGACCGAAATAGTAAAAAGAGGTTATAAAAGAAATTTAATTAAGGCAAAAAGTGAGAACGATACAGTCATACCGATTTGTAGTGGCCTAAGTACCACTAACCTTGATAGAGGCACTTGAGTTATATGTTTAAGTAAGTGAATTTGCTTAAGTGCTCTCTATGGTAGCTTTTAAGGCTACATCTTTTGAAGGAGGCAATTAGGGCCCCCATCAGGTGGTTCTAAGTCTGTTGATAGTTGCTCTGTCTCCAATTTAGGTGCCTGGTAGATGAAACAATGAGAGGTAGTATTAGTAAGTACATGATTTTTAACTTGAGATTTATACTTACTTGAAGGTTTAGGTGTGCTCTTGTTGATGTGCACAACTTTGTAGACATCTTTAATCACATTATCTTCCAGCCCAACTATCAATCCTATGTCATCATGGATGGTCTTCAATGGAACAGTGAAATGGTCCTTGGACACTTTCTTATCAATACCTTGCATGAAACTCACATTATGACACTCATCATTAGTATTCGTGGAGTCTAGTGTATTAAAAATTTTAAATTCTACCTCTTCATCATTTACTCTCATTGTGACTATGCCTCTTTTGACATTAATGGTTGTGTCAGCAATGACCATAAATGGTCTCCCTAAAATGATAAGGAGTGGTACAGGCATATAGCACTCCTCTATGTCTAATACGATAAAATCAGCAAGTAAAATAAATTTACCTACTCTTACCAAAACATCCTCGAGGATACCTCTTGGATGTTTGATGCTTCTATCAGCTAATTGTAATGTAACAGAGGTTAGTTGGAGCTCTCCTAAACTAGTGTCTCAAATACACTGTAAGGTAGTAAATTGACACTTGCTCCTAGATCCAATAATGCATGTTTAAAGAGTTGGTCACCTAGCATGCAAGGAATAGTGAAACTACCTGGATCTTTTAATTTAGGTGGTAACTTTCTCAGTAATACAGCACTCACCTCTTCGATCAAGGTTACCGTCTCATGCTCCTGAAACTTCCGTTTGTTAGTGCAACAATCTTTTAAACACTTAGCATAAACAGGTAGTTGTTTTATTGCCTTTAGTAAAGGAATATTTATTTCTACTTTTTTCAAGGTTTCAAATATGTCAATCATTTTAGTTTCCTTTTTAGGCTTTACTATCCTTTGAGGGAAGGGTGGAGGTGTACTTACCTTTTCTATCTCCTTTACCTTAGATGTAGTGGTTTGGTCTAGAGACGCTTGTGTAGGCTCGTTGGCACCGATGACTTTTCCACTTCTTAAGGTAGTTATGGCATTCAGCTGCTGGTGTCCTCTTGGATTCGGTAATGGCTGGGCCAGGAGTTCTCCTTGCTTCCTGCTACTCAACTTCTTGGCCAACTGTCCCATTTGTACCTCTAGGCCTTGAATGGCTTGTTAATGCTTGGCAGTGATTTGCCTCATTTCAGTCCGAAATTGCCTTGACTCTTCCATGAATTGTTCATGCTTATTCAGGATTTGTTGCTGCTGAGTCGCTAGTTTCCTCACAAGTATTTCAAGGTCATTCTTCTTCGGTTCAGGAGCTTATTGGGCTGCTGGTTGGAAACTTCTTTGCTGCCCTTGATTGTTTTGGTTGTTACTCCATAAGAAGTTCGGGTGATTCCGCCATCCAGGGTTGTATGTGTTAGCATAGGGGTTGTTCTTTGGCGAATAATTGGTTGGTCCCACAAAGTTGGCTTGCTCATGATCTGCAGATGAATATAAAGGACAAGTATTAGTATCATAATCAAACTGTGAGCAAATGGCACATACCTGTAGTGGTGCGGCTGATGGGTTAGCTGAGGTTTTTTGAGCGGCCATGGCTTTCACTAATAGGTCAATTTTCTTTTCCATGGTAGCCATTTGAGGAGATGATCCTCTGTTTAAGCTTACCTCATACATACCCTTATTTTTGGTTATGTGTCTACCTCGAGAGGAGAACTGCTGCGTGTGCTCACTTAGGGTTTCGAACAGTTCCATTGCCTCTTTGATGCTCTTTTCCATTAGCACTCCTCCACAACCTGAATCAACAATATTTTTGTTAGAATCACTCAAACCTTCATAAAAGGCTTGTACTAGTTAGTCTTGGGGTAGGTTGTGGTGTGGACACTTGAGTAGTAGCTCGTTGAAGTGTCCCCAGGCCTCGAGAATAGATCTCCATCCTTTTATTGGAAGGATTGTATTTCTTTCCTTATTTGCCTTGTCTTCTGGGCTGGGAAGAACTTCTTTAGAAACTTGCTTTCCAACTCCTCCCAAGTGTGGATGGAAACTACAGGCAAAGAATTATACCATAATTTAGCATTATCTTTCAAGGAAAAAGGGAAAGGAATTAACCTTATTTCTTCTTGGTCTAGTCCTCGGATGTGCTGGAATTTGCAGAGGTCGAAGAACTCTCGAAGGTGCAGATGCGGATCCTCACTAGGTGTACCCCTAAAGTGAGTTAGTGCACTGAGTATCTACGGAGATATGTAATAGTTTCCTTCCGCTTCAGGTTGATACGCAATGCACGAAGGTTGTTCGAGGTTCTGCGGGATTAAGGACTGCTTCATCGTCCTCCACTCAGGTGGTTGCTGTTCAGCTATTTGTTCTGCCATTGGTGGAGTCTCTTCCTCACTCCCTTCTTCTACCTCTTCCGGGTTATCCCTAAACCTTTGTCAGATTGACCTCTCAAGCTCGGGATCAAAGGGAAGGACTGCTGGATTTTTGGACCGACGTTCGTACATGAATCGGTGAATGATATGTGAGTGCAGCAATCAAACACTACTGCTCGGATAACTCCCTGCCTCAATTGTGCTCGATTGCACAAGGGAGTGCACTCGATCGCAAGTGGCACAGAAAGCTTCCTAGGGTGCCTAAAACAGAGAAAAAAAAGATATTGATTAGGGGTTTTAGTAAAATAAAAAATATATATGATAAAAACAGAATAAAAAATAAAGGTAACTAAATGAGAATTTAATTCTAAAAGAAATTTAGCACAATCCCCGGCAACGATGCCAAAAACTTGTTGAGCATTTATTTACTTAAATAATTAGGCAAATAATCGTTCTAGTTTTACTTGCAAGTGCACAAGGTCTGTGGTAGCATAGTGTGCAAGTGCGAGATCATTTCCATAGGGATTGGTGAATTTTTATCTAGAACTAATTTCTTTATGTTAAAAGAGAAATAACAGTTGATAGTGAGTGAATAACAATAATGAAAACATAGGGCTATGATATCCACCACTAATTATACTTTCCTACTTACTAAGGTTTCAATGCTCTAGCCATGTCATGAATATCTAATGGTTGCCAACCTAAGGGCTTGGCCCACACCTTAGGCTATTGATCTCCCTATGCAACGAGTTAGGCATGGTGTATACTCTAACTCTTTTCTCTCTTTAAGGGATTCATCATAGGTGTATGCTGAGTTTTTTCTTAAGAGAGCATGATGGCTGTGGAGATCGGCAACCATACGGGACATAGGGCTTGGTCCACTCCCTGTTTCCCATGTTGATTAACCCGAGAATTCGGTGTGGATATCCCTTGCTACTAATGTCGAACCCAAGACTCGGTCATCCAAATTGATTTGACTAACCTATCCATACCACATGCATACATTGATCAGGCACATACATATGAGGAATGTAAATATAAACAGGTATTAATCAAATTAAATACTCTAGAGGGCTATAGCAAAGATAGTCAATGAATAAATGTGTGGTAAAGCATAACTAGGGCTTCAATCGAGCCCTATAGGAGTTTAGTTACACATGCTAAGTAAAGTAAGCATACTAAACAAAAAAAATAGAAAACTAAAACAAAAGAAACTCGAGATATGAGTCGTCAATTCTTCTCCTAAGCTCTCTACTTCGAGTCTAGAACAAAAGGTGTGTATTATGTGTTTTTACAGGTATTTATAGGGTCTTCATGGCGTCACAAAACCCTAATTTCGTTTTTGAGTCGGAAAACATCTTTCCAATTCTGGCTTTGCCGCCTCTGGAGTAATTGCACTCAAGCATATGCGGGATGCGCTCGATCGAATATGTGGGCTCGAGCCTACTTCAAGTGCGCTCGTATGCTTGTGCACTCAATCTCAAGGCGGTGCACTCGAGCGCACCTTGCTGGAGGGTAGAACTTCACTTTTTACTTCTAAAAGCTCCATTTTGTTATCTTTTTGTCCAAGACCTGTGAAAAACACACAAAACACAAAAGTGAAGTATAATCTACTAAAATAGATAAGTAAAGTATCTAACAAGTGTAAATTAAGGGGCTTAAATATGACTATTTAAGCACTTATCACGGACTCAATCACATCCAAACAACTTGACATAAGAAGAGCTTGACTAGACTTATATAGAAAAGAAGTATGCAATCACTGGATTAAGAAAATCTTCTAATTAAATTAAAGAGTAAATCATAACAATGTTTTGACAATAAATCCAAACTACAACTGAATCAATAATGGAAAATAAGAACAACTACACCTAGGGATTCATCCCTTTGCCTTGCTTGGAGATTAGTTGGCTATGGGGTTCATGCTTCAACACCGTAATGTCGAGCTCTCTCCTCCATTTCCAGCCTTCATCAATGTCTTCTTTATCAAACCCTAAGTGATCTATTTATAATACAAAGGTCCAAGGGCAGTTTTGGTCTAATCAACCAACTAAAACCCTAATTAGGAAAACAGGGGTTCATGTGCGCATTGTGGCTCTCACTTATGAGGGCTGCGGCTCTATCTGGTCTTTGATTACACATGCTCTGGGCATCGCGACCCTATCTGGTCCAGGCCGCGGCTCAGGCTGATGCTGAGCTTGTGCATGCTCTAGGCGTCGTGGCCCTGTCTGGTCCAGGCCGGGGCTCTGGCTGATGCTTTCCTTGCTCTTTTGGGCTTGGTTCTAGAGGCTGATGCTTTGACTTCTTCAGGCCGCAGCACCCATAATTTAAGACTTGGTTTCTCTTTATTTTGTTCTTTTGCAACCATGCCCTCACTCGAATGTGCATCGAAGCATCGTGCTTTAAGCTATGCTAGTTTTCCATCTCTTTTGAACTCAAAGTACCTGAAAATGCACCGAAATAAGTCAATGATCCAAGAATATCACTTTAGAATTATTAAGGTATAAAAGTGTAATCCAAACCTTGATCAACCCTAAAATGCTAACAAATAAGTACTGTTATGATGCATTTTATGACTCTCACCATAACCCTCAACTAGCTTATTGCTAGTCCCTAGCAATTCAAGCAAAAACAAGACAATATGAAATGAATTCTTTGGTAAGAATCAAACAAAGTAAAGCAATGTTAGCGTTAATCTAAGAGTAATTCACCTTTTGTCTCAAAAATCATATATAACACACAACACATAGAATCATTAAATATCACCTAAGTCCAAAAGTAATCTCAACATCAATCTTAAAATTGTTATCGACTCTTAACATTCATCTTACCACAATTCATTAATCCGAACACCCAGATGATTTTATGCGTAACATTCATGAACACAAGTCTTGGCCTCTAAAATATATTAATTTGCGTGATATCAATCACAAAAACAAGCTCAATAGACTCACTTTTCAAATCACTCTCCACTATTGTAGAAAAATCACACAACCTTGGATCAATAGGTCTTTAATAAGCTTGTAATGTTAGGCTAAGGTAAAGGTTAAGAAGGAATGGGAAGAATTCAACAAGTAAAAGAACTTAATCTCTTAGTTTTAAACACAACCTATTTTAAGCACTGGATAACCTTATTTCAACACCCAACTCTTTCAACCCTTTTTCGAGCATTTTTCTCAATAAATCACCACCTTTTTTTTTCTTTTCTTCTTTCTTTGCCACAATTCACTTCTTTTATTTTGGCATAAGACCATTCTCCTTCTGTTTCATTTTTTTTTCTTTTCTTTTCCACAACCCCCAACTTATTTCCTTTAATGTACTTGGGTTATGGTAGTAATATTTTTTTTTTCATATTTCCATCCTTACTCCTCTCAACTACTTCTCAACAAATGTGTATGACTAAGTTCTCTTAAAAGAAAGGTAAGGATAGAATATTTTTAGGCTCATAAAGGTAAGTAAATTGGTTATCGAAAGAAACAAGGCTCAAATTATTTTTCAAGAAAAATGTTCAAACGGGTGACTAGCGATAAATATAGCAAGGGTAAGTTTGAAAGGCTCAAACAGTCCAAAAATTGCCTATATCATGTCCTAAGTAATGTGCATTCTAGGAATTCGCCTAAAGTGATTATCAAATAAGTTCTAGAGCTTGTCGAGACTGCAAAAGTATTCACAAAACAATAACATATAAAACTTCTCTAAATGTTTTAGACTGCAAATAAGTTCTAAATGTTTGAGACCGCAAACCAAAGTCTCAAACCAAATGAAGATTAATACTTAAATTATTCTCAAACTGAAGCAAGATTTAACTTCTTCTAAGTGCTATATGCTATCTCAATTAAACTCATATCATTGACATGTGAATTAACTCCAAGGCTAACACAAAGCATGCTAAGAACAAACAAATAATAATAAAAAATAAAAATAAAAAACAAACGAATTAAAACGACAAAGAAAAGGGAGGTGACACCCAACAATTCAATGTATGCAATAAGAAATGTGTTTCCTCCACCCCCAACTTAAAATAAGCATTTTCTTCAATGTAAAAGCAAAAGTTAAGGAAACTCCCATTTTAACCAAAGGTGCATGGAGCCGAAAGTTGTGCACGACCAATTGAACTGCTGCACGTATTTGTCCCTAAAAACGAAATATGAAGGTAATATTGGAAAACAACAAAATACTAATAATAAATAAGAAAACAAATATAGAAAAAAATAATAAATCAAAGAATATGCTGTGGGGTGCCTCCCATGAGCGCTGAGTTTTACGTCTTCAGCCAGACACTGCACCACTCTCACTGCTGGCCTCATTGTGGTGCTGAAGATGAGGCTCTAAACTCAATGGCCGCAGTGCTAATCTTTTGGTAAGGAATGCTTAAAGTCCACCACATGTTGCTCAAGTGTTCTTGGTGTTGCCCATTTACTATCAGCAGTAGGGTATGTGATTCCCGCATCCATGTGACTTTTCTCAAGCAACTCCTCAAAGTATGGTTGCCATGATTTCGAAATAAATCCCTGTGACTTATCAAAAACATCAACAACATTAATGGCATGGGGATTAATTGAAGAATCATTGAACTCAAAATTATTAGGAATGAATTCCGAAGAATTAGAATTATCTTTAATGTACTCATCCTCTTCATGTGGCTGCCTTGAGACTCGAAAAACATTTACCTCTAGAGTCATATTTCCAAATGATAATGTCATCAGGCCATTCCTACAATTAATGAGGGCATTGGCGATGGCAAGGAATGGTCTTCCAAATATTAAAGGAATTTTTGACTCCGTGTTCACAGTAGAAACGGTATCTAAAACCAAAAAGTCAATAGGATAATAGAAATTATCAATTTGCAACAAAACATCTTCCACAATACCTCTTGGTTTTCTTACTGATCTATCTGCTAATTGAAATACCACGGAGGTTGGTTTGATCTCACCTAGGCCGAGCTGCAAGTACATGGAGTATGGCATGAGGTTCACACTAGCACCCAAATCTAGCAATGCTTGACCACAAGATTTTTTTTCCAATTTGGCAAGCCACCGTTAGATAGCCCGAATCTTTATATTTGGGCGGTGTCTTGCTGTCAATTATTGCACTTGCTTGCTCCGTCAAGAATATCGTCTTCTTCACATTGTGCCTTCTCTTAAGTGTGCATAAATCCTTGATTACTTTACCATAGTTGGGAACCTGTTTTATGACATGAAGAAGAGGGAGGTTAATTTTAACATGTTGAAGTTGTTCAAGAATCTCACCTTTTAATGCTGAATTTCTCTCCTTAGGTTTAAGGAGTGCTTGAGGGAAAAGCACCGGTGGAGAATAATCATCATGGGCCTCTTGTTCCTTGGGGGCTTCATCCTTGTTGCTCACGGTATTAGGAATCAAGTGTGATGGTAGAGTGGGTCCATTAATTTTCTTACCACTGCGGATGATTATGGCATTAACCTCTCTAACATTTTGATTTTCAAGTTCGGAGGTTTGTGCCATATGTTGTCCCCTTAGATTATATTGTGGCTGTGAAGGAAAACGACCTTGCTCTTGAACCGCCAAGAAACTAGTCAACTTGGTGAGTTGACTCTTTATCACCTTTTGTTCCTCTTTGATTGCTTGTTGCTCCTTTAGCAACCGTTGATTTATCTTGCCTTGCTCTTCCACACTCTTGGAATGTACCTGAATAAATGGCTTAAACATATCTTCCAAAGGTAAAGATTATTGAGGTGCATTAGATGAGGTTGCTTCCGATTGCCATTGGGTACTAGAGTGGGGATGAGGTTGTACATCGAATCTCCAACTAAAATTAGGGTGATTCTTCCAACAAAGATTGTAGGTGTTAGAGTAGGGTGAGTTTGGTTTCCTAAAAGGTATACTTAAAGTATTACACTCTCCCTTCATCTCAAAATAAGTTGGACAATCCTTAGGTAAATGATCTACCCCATTACACTTGAAACAAGGCTCGTAGGACTCTACCCTAGTAACCAGTTCAGGGCTCTAGCATCCTTGGTTTTTAAGGCTTCAATTTCCTTAGTTAGGGCCTCTAAACAGGCTTTAAGGCTGTCCTCTTCCTTAAGTTGATAAATCCCAGCAGGTTGATTTCTCCTAGTACTTTCCATGGCATTTGGTCCTGTCCAAGTGTGGGCTTTTTCTGATAAGTCAGCTAGGAAATCTATAGCTTGGTCAGGATCTTTTTGAAGAAAATCCCCATTACACATCATTTCTATGAACTGCCTCTCCCTACATAGAAGTCCATCATAGAAATAGCTAACTACCCACCAACTCTCATACCTATAGTGTGGATAAGAATTCAAAAGGTCCTTGAAACGTTCCCAAACTTAATATAAGGTTTCACTCTCCTTTTGTGCAAAGTTTGAGATTTGTCTCTTGAGGTTATTGGTCTTATGGGTTGGGAAGTGCTTTTGGAAGAAAACTCGGGTCATCTCATCCCAACTACCTATGGACCTAGGCCTTAACGAGTACAGCCAAACCTTGGGCTTTTCCTTAAGTGAGAAAGGAAAAAACCTAGGTTTGATGGTGTCTTCCATATCAGCCCTACCTTGAAAGGTTGCTACTACTTCCTCAAATTCCCTAATATAGATATAGGGGTTTTCATTCTCAAACCCATGGAAGGTTGGTAGCAATTGGATCATGCCCGGCTTAAATTCAGGTTGTTGAACATTAGGGGGGAACATGATACAAGATGGTGTGGCCGTTCAACTAGAGTGCAAGTAGTCTTTAAGTGTCCTAGCAACATTTTCATTGTGATTTTCAGCCATGTTAACAAAATCTTCTAAATTCTCACTTGGGTGTGCACTATGGTTTGATGTAGGCGAGGTTTTGCTAACGGACGTGGAAGGAGAGAATGACTCTAATTCGGGTCTTTTGATGGATCTGCCTCGTGAATCTCTCAGTTTAAGCATACACCAAAGGAATTAGAGGGAAACAAATAAAACAGAAAAACAAAAAATTAGAAAATCAAAACAGAGAGCAAAGAACAATATTACCGTCTTATCTCAAAGTTGACAATCTTCCTTGTATTTAAGCGCGTCTCCCCGGAAACAGCACCAAAATTTGATTATGCTCAAACTAATATGCGGTTATTGTGTATAGCTGAGGTGTCGATCCCATGAGGAAAAGTGAACTACAAAGAAAGATGTAAACTTTAATACGAAATGATAAAATTCAAATAAGTAAATTTAAGTTTTAATAATGAAATTGTATGAGAGAATTGTGTAAATATAATGAAGAATATAGATGGGAAACAACAAGGTTCTAGGAATCCTCCCTAGGTTCATTGCCTTATTCCACTTTCGATTCAATTGTTTTTATCTCAATTGCAAGTTTCACATCCCAAACAAGCAATCGATGTATATCCAATTAAAGCATATGAAAACCCTAATGTAATTGATATGAATTACTCTTTACTTTTGATTCATGCATAGATGACCTATCCTATAGATTTATCAAAAAAACGACAATATATCTCAATGACAATATCACAATAATGGACAAACCTAAAAGATAAATCTATCGGACTCAATCACATCCAAACAACTTGACATAAGAAGAGCTTGACTAGACTTATATGGAGAAGAAGTATGCAATCACCGGATTAAGAAAATCTTCTAATTGAATTAAAGAGTAAATCATAACAATGTTTTGACAATAAATCCAAACTACAACTGAATCAATAATGGAAAATAAGAACAACTACACCTAAGGATTCATCCCTTTGCATTGCTTGGAGATTAGTTGGCCATGGGGTTCATGCTTGAACACCGTAATGTCGAGCTCTCTCCTCCGCTTCCAGCCTTCATCGATGTCTTCTTTATCAAACCCTAAGTGATCTATTTATAATACAAAGATCCAAGGGCGGTTTGGGTCTAATCAACCAACTAAAACCCTAATTAAGAAAACAAGGGTTTGTGTACGTATCGCGGCTCTCACTTATGAGGGCCACGGCTCCATCTGGTCTTTGCTTGCACATGCTTTGGGCACCGCAGCCCTGTCTAGTCCAGGCCGTGGCTCTGGCTGATACTTTCCTTGCTCTTTTAGGCTTGGTTCTGGAGGCTGAGGCTTTGACTTCTTCAGGCCGTAGTGCCCATAATTTAAGACTTGGTTTCTCTTTATTTTGTTCTTTCGCAACCATGCCCTCACTCGAATGTGCATCGAAGCATCGTGCTTTAAGCTATGCTAGCTTTCCATCTTTTTTGAACACAAAGTACCTGAAAATACACCGAAATAAGTCAATGATCCAAGAATATCACTTTAGAGTTATTAAGGTATAAAAGTGTAATTCAAACCTCGATCAACCCTAAAATGCTAACAAATAAGTACTGTTACGATGCATTTTATGACTCTCATCAATTGCTTATGGAGACTTTAATGGGTGAGATGAGGACAGTATTGAGAATAGAGATGGAGCAAGTTCATGAGCGGATAGATCGGGTAGAGAATGCACGTGTGGGGCAGCAACAAAGTTCCTAATATGCATAGGAGGGAGAGAGTTCAACCTAGGGGAGAGAGAGTTGAAGATGAGGGATACACTGCCCTTGGAGAATTGTTGGTTGCAAGGAGAGCTCTAAGTGTGGAAATCAAGGAAGATGATGAAATACAACGAGAAAACATCTTTCATACTAGATGCCACGTGCAAAACAAGGTATATAGTGTGATTATTGATGGACATAGTTGTACTAACATTGCTAGCACTACATTGGTTGAGAAATTAGGACTGCCAACAATTAAGCATCCTCGGCCTTACAAGTTGCAATGGCTCAATGATAGTGGTGAAGTGAAGGTGAACAAATAGGTGTTAGTTTCCTTTCGGATTGGAAAATATGAAGATGAAGTTTTGTGTGATATAGTTCCAATGCAAGCTGGACACTTGTTACTAGGCCGACCATGGCAATTCGATCGGCGTGTTAATCAGGCTTCACCATCAAATATTCGTTTGTAAGAAATCAAAGAACAATCACTCTAGTTCCTTTAACACTAAAGCATGTTTATGAAGATCAAGTGAGGTTACAAAAAGAGAGTGAGCAAACTAAAGAGGGTGAGAAAAAGAGAACGAATGAAAATCAGAAAGAGAAAATGAGAGAGGCCAAAAAAATTGAGAAAATAAGAGAGCTGATTCGGCCATTGAGAGAAAAACAAATTTCTATATAAGAACGAGTGAAATAAAAAGAGTGATGGTTTTAAATCAGCCAATGATTGTACATTTGTACAAAGAGGCGTTAAATACTAACCAATTTGACTCATCTTTGCCTTGTTCTATTGTTTCTCTTTTACAGGAGTTTGATGATATCTTTCCCAAGGAGATTCCACATGGCTTACCTCCTATTCAAGGAATTGAACATCAAATTGATTTCGTGCCTGGTGCTACAATTCCATACCGACCAGCCTATCGAATCAATCCCGATGAGACAAAGGAGTTACAAAGGCAAGTTAGTGAATTGATGGAAACAAGGTATATAAGAGAAAGCATGAGACCGTGCACTGTTCTAGTGATTTTGGTTCCTAAAAAGGATGGTACGTGGAGAATGTGAGTTGACTGCCGAGCAGTCAACAATATCACAGTGAAGTATCAACATCCTATTCCTTGCTTAGATGATATGCTAGATGAATTGTATGGTGCTTGTGTATTTCCTAAAATTGATTTAAAAGGTGGATATCATCAAATAAGAATGAAAGATGGCGATGAATGGAATACTGCTTTTAAAACGAAATATGGTTTACATGAGTGGTTAGTTATGCCATTTGGACTAACAAATGCACCAAATACCTTCATGAGATTAATGAACCATGTTTTGCGAGCTTTTATAGGCAGATTCATTGTTTTTTATTTTGATGATATTCTCATTTATAGCTCAAACTTAGATGGCATGTTGTGCATTTAAAACTAATTTTGGATGTGCTTAGAAAAGAGAAGTTGTTTGCTAACTTGAAGAAGTGCACTTTTTGCACTGATAAGCTTGTGTTTCTTGGTTTTGTTGTGAGTGCACAAGGAATACAGGTTGATAAAAGGAAGATCTGTGCGATTAAAGAATGGCCAAGTCCCACGAGTGTAGGTCAAGTTCGTAGTTTTCATGGACTTGCTAGTTTTTACAGGAGGTTCGTGAAAGACTTTAGTAGTATTGTCGCACCACTTACCGAAGTCATCAAGAAGGACATTGGATTCACATGGGGAGATGAGCAAGAGAAGGCATTCCAATTGATCAAAGGTCACCGACAGCTGATATTTCAACCCAGATATTGGGTTTGGTTACACATGAGGAAAGAAAGATTTCCAGCACAAAGGCGGTCAAAGTTACTTCCTAAAGGAGATGGACCTTTTTCTATCCTTGAGCTCATCAATGACAATGTGTACAAATTAGGTTTGCCATGTGAGTACAATGTTAGTGCCACTTTCAATGTTTTTGATTTAAGACCTTTTGATGTAGGTGATGATTTGATGATAAATCCTTTTCAAGAGGAAGGGAATGATGAGGGCACGGCTAACAAATGGCATCTTCCTATTCAAGTTCCAATTGGTCCAGTTACAAGGGCTCGAGCTAAAAATTTCAAGATAAAACTCTCAATGGGCTGACTCAACACATTTGGGCTAAGAACCATCTTTGGGGGCCCAAGGATGATGCTATATGTGATCCACAAGGATGAGCTTCCATAATTCAAGCTTTGGAATAATCTAGCGACTCAAGATTGTGAATTAAAATCTTAGTTTCCAAAAAATTGAAGACTTACTCGTTTTGGTTGGCTCATCAAGGAAAATAGCTGGCTGCAATTTTTCTTGTTACATTTTCTTAAATGTTTCCTTATTAATTTAATTGATGAATTGTAAGGCTTGCATGCCAAGTTAGGTACTTTCCTTATTTGGATTTTAAGTTACCATAATTCTATTTAGGTTTATCTCCTATTTCTTAGTTTTCCTTTTTCTAATTGATTACGAATTCTCATGTATTTAAATAGCCATTGGCTTTTTGGAATAAGATAATTCAGATTTGATTCATGCTTTGTGAGAGAAAATTCTCTTTGCTTCTTTTAAAAATTTTAAACTTATCGGAGTTTCCATGGCGTTCATCTTCAACTTATCAATCAATCCTTCCATAATTGATTGTGGCATCTTCATTATACCATGGTTCTTGCTTCAATATAAGTAACGGGTCGTGGTCTCAGTCTTCATTATACCAAAGTTCTTGCTTCAATATAAGCAACAGGTCGCGGTCTCACATAAATCTGCTTCTAGACGATCTTGGAAGTCTTCTTGATCCATAAATTTCTTAGTTCTTGATTAGATCATATCAGCTGAAGAGCCCATTGTGATAAAAACCATAGCCTCCTTTGAGGCCCGACCCATATTACTAAGGTCTATTCCTCCTTTGTCCCTTCCTATTTCCACTAACAAAATGTTATATTCAGTGATACTGGCCCCTACACTTGAGCTTAAGGTTTTTCCAGATCACTTGAAGTATGTCTTTTTGGGGGTCAAGGAGACGCTGCCTGTTATTATATCCTCGAAGTTGGAGAAGGACCAAGAGAAGAAGCTTGTGGACTTTCTGAAGAAGTACAAGATCGCCATTGGTTGGACTTTGGCAGATATCAAGGGAATTGGCCCAACCATGTGCATCCATAGGATCCTGTTGGAGGATGGTGCCAAACCCACCAGAGAAGCCCAAAGATGCCTACATCCACCTATGATGAAGCTAGTGCAAGATAAGGTAATTAAGTTACTTGATTGTGGCGTTATTTACCCTATTTCAGATAGCAAGTCAGTGTCTCCTGTTCAAGTTGTGCCAAAGAAGTCAGGAGTTATTGTGGTAAAGAATAAGGAGAATTAGCTTGTACCTCAAAGATTGGTGACTGGTTATCGAGTTTGCATAGACTATAGGAAGCTCAACGCTTCAACAAGGAAGGACCATTTCCCTCTGCCCTTCATCGATCAGATGCTTGAGACGTTAGCTGGTTATCCTTTTTATTGTTTTTTCGATGGATATAGTGGGTACAACTAGATCTGTATAGCTCAAGAGGACCAAGAGAAGAGCACCTTCACTTGCCCTTTTAGCACTTATGCCTACAGACATATGCCATTCGGATTATGCAATGAACCAGGTACGTTTCAACGTTGTATGCTTTCCATTTTCTCTGAATACATTGAGAATATCATTGAGGTCTTTATGGATGATTTTAGTGTCTTTGGTAGAGATTTCGATGCATGCTTAGGAAATTTGGAACTTAGTCTAAAACGTTGTGTTGAAACTAACTTGATTCTAAATTGGAAAAAGTGTCACTTCATAGTGACTCAATGGATTGTTTTAGGACATATCATATCTACTAGGGGGATTGAGGTTAATAAATCTAAGGTAGATCTTGTGCGTTACTTACCCTCTCCCACTTGTGTGAGAGAGGTTCATTCATTTCTTGGTCATGTAGGATTTTATAGGCGGTTAATCAAGGATTTCTCTAAGGTATCAAGGCCCTTGTGCCGTTTGCTCCAGAAGGACACTCCCTTTGAGTTTGATGAGGAGTGCAAGAAAGCTTTTGAGAAGCTGAAGGAGTTATTGACTACTGCTCCCATCATGTCTCCACCTAATTGATCCTTACCTTTTGAATTGATGTGTGACGCGTCAGATTACGCTGTTGGGGCTGTTTTGGGACAAAGAATGGACAAGAATCCCAACACCATCTACAATGCCTCTAGAACGCTCAATGATGCTCAACTGAACTATTCCACAACTGAAAAAAGCTCATTGCTATCGTTTTTGCCTTAGATAAATTTCGCTCTTATTTACTTCAAACTAAAGTTGTTGTTTATATTGATCATGCAGCTTTGAAGTATCTGATAACAAAGAAGGAGGCCAAACCGAGGCTGATTAGATGGGTGTTTCTGCTTTAAGAATTTGATTTAGAGATCAAGGACAAGAAGGGGAGTGAAAACTTGGTAGCTAACCAATTGAGCAGACTTGTTCATGATGAGGACGTGGCAAGAGTGATGAGGACACGGCTAACAAATGGGATGCAGATTTTCTTCAAGTTCCAATTGGTCCAGTTACAAGGACTCAAGCTAAAAGGTTCAATGAAACTCTCAATAGGCTGATTCAACACATTTGGGCTAAGAACCATCTTTGGGAGCCCAAGGATGATGCTATATGTGATCCACAAGGATGGGTTTCCATAATTCAAACTTTGGAATAATCTTACAAATCTTAGTTTCCCAAAATTGGAGAATTACTCGTTTTGGTTGGCTAAGGAAAATGGCTGGATGCAAATTTTACTTATCATATTTTTCTTAATTGTTTCCTTATTAATTTAATTGTTTAATTATAAGGCTTGCATGCCAAGTTAGGTTTATTTCCTATTTCGTAGTTTCCTATTTCTACCAGAATTCTATTTAGGTTTATTTCCTATTTCTTAGTTTTCCTTTTCCTAATTGGTTACGAATTCTAATGTATTTAAATAGCCATTGGCTTTTTGGAATAGAACAATTCAGATTTGATTCATACTTTTGGAGAGAAAATTCTCTTTGGTTGTTTTAGAACTTCTGAACTTATCGAAGTTTCTGTGGCGTTCATCCTCGACTTATCAATCAATCCTTCCAAAATTGATTGTGGCATCTTCATTATACTAAGGTTCTTGCTTCAATATAAGCAACGAGTTGTTGTCTCAGTCTTCATTATACCAAGGTTCTTGCTTTAATATAAGCAACAGGTCGTGGTCTCACATAAATTTGCTTCTAGACGATCTTGGAAGTCTTCTTGATCCATCGATTTCTTAGTTCTTGGCATGGATCATATCAGTTGGTATCAGAGCCTTCTAGTTGCAGGTTTGCTTATCTTTTATTTTGATTCAAAAAAAAACATGATAAAAAACGAAATTAAAAAAAAAGGAATGAATTTCCAGTTTAGAAAAAAAAGAAGTGAAAAAAGTGTGTGATATTTAGATTCAATTCTTGTTTCAATTTCTCATCTTTGTTTCCTTGTATTCTAGCCTTTAAATCCGAATTTCTTTGTGAGTTTTTGGTGAATTGTTGCTGGAAACGTTGATACTTGTTTGGTTAGTTTGATAAGAACCTATAGAGGATTAGTACAAGTGGAAAAAGGCAAGAGTGGTGAGCACATAAGAGGGTAAAAGCCAATCTGATTTTGTGTAAAAACACGAGTGAAATTGAGTGACTCATTCTTTGAGTGAAACACGTGAGGGAGTGTGTGAGGCCCTTTTGTTCTATTTTTCTAACTTTATTTTTGCTGCAAACATGTCAGACAACAAGAACAAAAATAATTTTGGAGATACATCGGGAGAGGGTGATCCGAAGTTGCTCATGGAGGCTTTAATGGGTGAGATGAGGAGAGTATTGAGAATGGAGATGGAACAGGTTCATGAACGAATAGATCAGGTATAGAATGCACATGTGGGGCAGCAACAAAACACTTCTAATGTGCGTAGGAGGGAGAGAGTTCAACCTAGGGGAGAGAGAGTTGAAGATGAAGAGCATTATGGGAATGGATTTGATGAAGAAGATGACTGGGAATCAGTTATTAGCCATAGGAGATTTGGTGGTCGAGGTAGAGAAGCTAGGAATCAGGAAGATAATAACTTGGGTAGTATTAAGATGAAGATTCCATCGTTTCAAGGCAAAAATGATCCTGAAGCTTACCTTAAGTGAGAGAAGAAGATAGAATTAGTATTTGATTGTCATAATTATTTCGAGCTTAAAAAGGTTAAACTTGCGGCCATTGAATTTTTTGACTATGCGATTGTTTGGTGGGATCAACTAGTGTTAAACAGGAGGAGAAATAGAGAGTGTCCAATAAAAACTTGGGAGGAGATGAAAACCATGATGAGGAAACGGTTTGTTCCAAGCCATTACTACAGTGAGTTGTACCAAAAATTGCAAAGTCTTACACAAGGTAGTCAGAGTGTGGAGGATTATTATAAAGAGATGGAAGTAGAAGTAGCTATGATCCGAGCAAATGTAGAGGAGGACCGAGAGGCTACTATGGCTAGGTTCTTGGCTTTTTTGAACCTGGACATTGCTATTCGGTGGAGTTACATCATTATGTGGAGATGGAAGATATGCTGCACATGGCTGTCAAAATTGAGAACCAACTCAAAAGGAGGGGCAACAATACACGACAAAACCCTAACTCGGGTTCATCTTGGAAACCGAATTTTGTGAAGCAAGCCACGGCTAAGTCCAAAACCGAGAAAAAGCAAGAAAGTACCAGCCATGAAAATCAAGGTAAAACTGACTCTTCCACCACTAGAAATTATGATATTAAGTGTTTTAAATGCCAAGGCAAAGGTCATATAGTAAGCCAATGTCCGAACAAAAGAGTTATGGTATTGTGAGATAATAGTGAAATTGAAACCAAGGGCGAAGAAGATATTGAATCAATGCCACCATTAAAGGATGCAAGTGATGAGGAATACACTGCCCAAGGAGAATTGTTGGTTGCAAGGAGAGCTCTAAATGTGCAAATCAAAGAAGATGACGAAGTGCAGTGAGAAAACATCTTTCATACTTGATGCCATGTGCAAAACAAGGTATGTAGTGTGATTATTGATGGAGGTAGTTGTACTAACGTTGCTAGCACTATAATGGTTGAGAAATGAGGGTTGCCAAAATTTAAACATCCTCGGCCTTACAAGTTGCAATGGATCAATGATAGTGGTGAAGTAAGGGTGAACAAACGGGTGTTAGTTTCCTTCTATATTGGAAAATATGAAGACGAAGTTTTGTGTGATGTAGTTTCGATGCAAGCTGGACACTTGTTACTAGGCCGGCCATGGCAATTCGATCGGCGTGTTAAGCATGATGGCTTCACCAATAAATATTTGTTTGTAAGAAATCAAAGAACAATCACTCTAGTTCCTTTGATGCCAAAGCAGGTTTATGAAGATCAAGTGAGGTTACAAAAAGAGAGTGAGAAAAAGAGAACGAATGAAAATCAGAAAGATAAAATGAGAGACGCTAGAAAAATTGAGAGAGAAAATAAGAGAGTTGATTCGGCCATTGAGAGAAAAGCAAATTTCTATACAAGAATGAGTGAAATAAAAAGAGTGATGATTTTAAATTAGCCAAAGATTGTACTTTTGTACAAAGAGGAATTAAACACTAACCAGTTTGACTCATCTTTGCCTAGTTCTATTGTTTCTTTTTTACAAGAATTTGATGATATCTTTCCTGAGGAGATTCCACATGACTTACCTCCTATTCGAGGAATTGAACATCAAATTGATTTCGTGCCCTGTGCTATAATTCCAAACCAACCATCCTATCGAAGCAATCTCGAGGAGACAAATGAGCTACAAAGGCAAGTTAGTGAATACATGAAGATGGGGTAGGTAAGAGAAAGCATGAGCCCGTACGCTATTCCGGTGATTTTGGTTCCTAAAAAGGATGGGATGTAGAGAATGTATGTTGATTGCTGAGCAATCAACAATATAACGGTAAAGTATCGACATCCTATTCCTCGTTTAGATGATATGCTAGATGAACTACATGGTGCATGTTTATTCTCTAAAATTGATTTAAAAAGTGGATATCATCAAATAAGAATGAAAGAGGGTGATGAATGGAAAACTGCTTTTAAAATGAAATATGGTTTATATGAGTGGTTAGTTATGCCATTTGGACTAACAAATGCACCAAGTACCTTCGTGAGATTAATGAATCGTGTTTTGCGAGCTTTTATAGGCAGATTCGTTGTTGTTTATTTTGATGATATTCTCATTTATAGCACAAACTTAGATGATCATGTTGTGCATTTAAAATCAGTTTTGGATGTGCTTAGAAAAGAAAAGTTGTTTGCTAACTTGAAGAAGTGCACTTTTTGCACCGATAAGCTTGTGTTTCTTGGTTTTGTTGTGAGTGCACAAGGAATACAGGTTGATGAAGAGAAGATATGTGCAATTAAAGAATGGCCAAGTCCCACGATTGTAAGTCAAGTTTGTAGTTTTCATGGACTTGCTAGTTTTTACAGGAGGTTCGTGAAAGACTTTAGCAGTATTGTCGCACCACTTACCGAAGTCATCAAGAAGTACATTGGATTCAAATGGGGAGACAAGCAAGAGAAGTCGTTTTAATTGATCAAAGAAAAATTAACTCATGCTTCTTTACTTGCTTTGCTTGATTTTACTAAAACCTTTGAAATTGAATGTGATGCTTCAAGTTTGGGTATCGGCGCAGTTCTTATGCAAGGAGGAAGACCAATCGCATATTTCAATGAGAAATTAAGTAGAGCAGCTTTAAACTATCCTACTTATGATAAAGAATTTTATGCGTTAGTTCGAGCATTGGAAACATGGTAACACTATCTTTGGCCTAAGAAGTTCGTGATTCACACCGATCATGATTCCTTGAAGCATATAAAAGGTCAACACAAGTTGAGTAGGAGACATGCGTGATGGGTAGAATTCATCGAGACATTTTCATATGTCATTCGATACAAGTAAGGTAAGGAAAACATCGTTGCAAATGCACTTTCGCGAAGGTACATATTAATTTCTACTCTAGATGTAAAATTACTTGGTTTTGAGTACATTAAAGAGTTGTATCCTTCAGACACCGATTTTTGTGAGGGGTTTCGGGCTTGTGAGAAAAGCGCAATGGGTAAGTTCTTTAGGCATGAGGGTTTCTTATTTCGGGAGAATAAGTTGTGTGTACCGAATTGCTCTTTGCATGATTTGTTAGGAAGGGAACCCCATGGAGGAGGTTTAATGGGTCACTTTGGAGTTGCTAAGACCTTAGCTGTTTTATAAGAACACTTCTATTGGCCACACATAAAAAGAGATATTGAGAGAATTTGTGGTAGATATGTCACATGTAGGCAAGCAAAATCTTGAGTGCAACCCCATGGTTTATATACACCACTGCCCATTCCTAGTAAGCCTTGGATAGATATTTTGATGGACTTTGTGTTAGGTTTACCTAGGTCTAAAGGTGGTAGAGATTCAATTTTTGTGGTTGTGGATTAATTTTCTAAGATGGCACATTTTATTCCATGTCACAAAACTAATGATGCTTCCAATGTTGCTAATTTGTTATTTCGAGAAATTGTGAGATTACATGGTATGCCTAGAATAATAGTTTCGGATAGAGATGCTAAGTTCTTGAGTTACTTTTGGAAGACTTTGTGGTGTAAGTTAGAGACTAAGCTATTATTTTCTACTACTTGTCACCCACAAACTGATGGTCAAACTAAAGTAGTGAATAGGACTTTGTCTACTTTGTTAAGGGCTATTATTAAACAGAACATCAAAGCTTGGGAAGAGTGTTTACCACATGTTGAGTTTGCTTATAATCGTGCTGTTCATTCTACTACTAATGTTTCACCATTTGAAATTGTTTATGGTTTTAATCCTTTAACTCCATTGGATTTAACACTATTACCTATATTTGAACATACTAACTTGGATGGAAAGAAAAAGGCTAAATTTGTTAAGCAGATACATGAAAAGGCAAGACTAAACGTTGAGAGGCAAATGGAACAATATTCAAAACAAGCTAACAAAGGTCGCCGACAGCTGATTTTTCAACCCAAGGATTGGGTTTGGTTACACATGAGGAAAGAAAGATTTTCGACACAAACGCAATTCAAAGTTACTTCCTAGAGGAGATGGGCCTTTCCAAGTCCTTGAGTGCATCAATGACAATGCATACAAATTGGATTTGCCAGGTGCGTACAATGTTAGTGCCACTTTCAACGTTTCTGATTTAAGCCCTTTTGATGTAGGTGATGATTTGAGGACAAATCATTTTCAAGAGGAGGGGAATGATGAGGACACGGCTAACAAATGGGATGCAGATTCTCTTCAAGTTCCAATTAGTCCAATTACAAGAGCTCAAGCTAAAAGGTTCAAGGAAACTCTCAATGGGCTGATTCAACACATTTGGGCTAAGAACCATCTTTGGAGGCCCAATGATGATGCTATATGTGATCCACAAGGATGGGTTTCCATAATTCAAACTTTGGAATAATCTTGCAAATCTAAGTTTCCCAAAATTGGAGACTTACTCATTTTGGTTGGCTCATCAAGGAAAATGGATGGCTATAAATTTTACTTATTACCTTTTTTTTTAATTGTTTCCTTATTAATTTAATTGCTGAATTATAAGGCTTGCATGCCAATTTAGGTTTATTTCCTATTTCGTAGTTTCTTATTCCTACCAGAATTTTATTTAGGTTTATTTCCTATTTCTTAGTTTTCCTTTTTTTCTAATTGGTTATGAATTCTCATGTATTTAAATAGCCATTAGCTTTTTGGAATAGAACGATTCAGATTTGATTCATACTTTTGGAGAGAAAATTTTCTTTGGTTCTTTTAGAAGTTTTGAACTTATCGAAGTTTCTGTGGCGTTCATCTTCGACTTATCAATCAATCCTTCCAAAATTGATTGTGGCGTCTTCATTATACCAAGGTTGCTTCAATATAAGCAAAGGGTTGCGGTCTTAGTCTTCATTATACCAAGCTTCTTGCTTCAATATAAGCAACGGGTCATGGTCTCAAATAAATCTGCTTCTAGATGATCTTGGAAGTCTTCTTGATCCATCAATTTCTTAGTTATTAGCGTGGATCATATCAAAGAGTCATTCCCAGATGAGCAACTCTTTGGGATTGAGGTGAGTGAGCCTTGGTATGCTGATATGGTGAATTATTTAGTTACTAGGAAATTTCTTGACACTTTACCTCGTTCTAATAAAGAAAAGCTTAAGAAAATTGCTAGGCATTACATATGGGATGAACCTTATTTATGGAAGCATTGTAGTGATCAAATCATTAGGAGGTGTGTCCCTGAATCTGAGCATAAATTGATACTTGCCTTTTGTCATTCTGAGTCTTGTGGTGGACGTTTCGGTGCACATTGGATAGCCCGTAAGGTATTAGATTGTGGTTTCTTCTGGCCTTCTATTTTTAAGGATGCATACTTGTATTGCATGACTTGTGACAGGTTCCAGAGAATAGGTAACTTAGGCTCTAAGGATCAGATGCCCATTACCCATATTATAACTGTTGAGATTTTCGATGTTTGAGGCATTGATTTCATGGGGCCATTTCCTTCATCTAACAATTTTCTTTACATTCTTGTGGCTGTTGATTATGTGTCCAAGTGGGGGGAGGCTAAGGCCACCAGAGTTGTTGCAGAATTTTTGAGATCTAACATATTTGCTAGGTTTAGAATGCCTCGTGTGATTATTAGTGATGGTGGATTACACTTCTGCAGCCGTACGATTGATGCCCTACTCAAGAAGTACAAAGTGACTCATAAGGTGGCAACACGTTATCATCCTCAGATGAGTGGATAAGCAGAGGTCTCAAATCGTGAGATTATGAGGATTTTGGAGAAGACTGTGGGCCCTACACACAAGGATTAGAGTAAAAGACTTGATGATGCACTTTGGGCTTATAGGACAACTTACAATACGCCAATTGAGATGTCTCCATTCAGACTTGTCTATGGTAAGGCGTGTCACTTACCAGTTGAGCTTGAGCATAGGGCATGGTGGGTTGTTAAGTCTTTCAACATGGACATTGATAAGGCTGGTTTACATAGAAAACTCCAACTGAATGAACTTGAGGAAATCAGAAATGAGGCATATGATAGTGCATGGATCTACAAGGAGAAAACTAGAGCTTTTCATGATAACATGATCTGTGGCAAGGCCTTTGTTGTGGGCCAAGAATTTCTTCTCTTCCATTCTAGACTTAAACTTTTTCCTGGTAAGTTAAGTTCTAGATGGGTTGGTCCCTTCATTGTCACTAATATTTTTCCTCATTGTGCTGTGCAGATAAAAAGTGACAAAACTGGAAATGAATTCAAGGTGAATGGCCATCACTTAAAGCCTGACTATGAGACTTTTGAGGAGCACACTGTGGAGGATGTACCCCTCCTAGAGGCGCCAGTCACAAAGGACTAAAAACGAGGTACAAAGTCTAGGCTGAAAGACTGTAAACATTAAAGCACTGCTTGGGAGGCAACTCAATTCAACCGAAGCTGTGGAGGAGCCATCAACACAGATTTGCATTCTCTTTCTCTCTTCCATTTACTTTGGTTGATCTTTATATGTTATTTGTTTTGTGTGATTTTCATAAATACCTTGCCCATGTTTGGATTCTATATTACATGCTTATTCTTATATACATTGAGGACAATATAGGATTTAAGTGTGGGGGAGGGATTTACATCTTTTTGAGTCATATCGTTGCTTTTTTTTTTAGGACCCCTTCCAACTCAATGATGAAACTGATTCTTAAGATAGATGGTTTTTAAAAGAGTTTGAGCATACCTTTAAAGATAAAATAAGAAATGGAGTTGATTTGCTTATATTGTAGTCATACTTGGAAATTTTGATGCACATTAGCCTTGATTTGAGTAATCTGTTGTCTTAGAGTGAAGCATGGAGACATATTGAATGATACTTGCATTATTCCGCAATATTTATGAGTTTTTTTAGCCTTATAATTGATTCATCATGTATATCAATTCAAATTCTCTTCTGAGTGCATCTTGTGAATATAATGTTTTCTAGAACTTGCTTTAAAACTGCTTGAGACGATCATACATGTTCAGATTTGGAGAAGACAGAGGCAAATTAGGATTTTACCACCATGACTAAATGGCCTTGTTTCCGATCGTGATTTGACCCTTAGATAGCCTTTTGAGCCTGAATTAGCTTATTTTCTTGATTAACCCACATTCACTTACCCTTATGAACTTAAACACTTTACCTAGCAACATTGAGAGTGGAAAATTGCCTAGCAACACTGTTCCCAACCCAAATATTGAGCAAGCTAAAGCTGTTACGACAAGGAGTGGTAAGACCCTTGAAGCCTTACTATGTTATTGAATAAGGAACAGATTATTGAATCATAATTCCTTTTAATCTTAATGATTTGTTTAAGTAATTGTAAGGATGCGCTGAGTATTAACTTGATTGCTTAAACAAAATAACTAGCTAATGGACTTTTCTTAAGCTTAGGAATTATCTAAGAATGAATTTATAAAATGCATGATCTCTTTAGGCTTGCACTTTGATTCAATTCTGATATGTGATTGAAGCATGAATTCGTTGCCTACGTTGAACCAATTTGATTAGTCATTTAATAAATTTGATTTTCTGAATTGTGAGAGAAAATGATCAATTGTAAATAATTGTTCTTTAATTTCCTTAGTAAAATTCGTAAAAAAAAAAAAAAAAAAAAAAAAAAAATCAAATCATGAAAACCCCCTAATTTTGTGTAATATGTTAATAGATGTAGATTTATATTTGCTTATAAACTGCTAATTAAACCAACCAAAATTTTTTTTATGACTCTTTAGTATAGGACCTGCAATCCCCGGCCAATAACGATACCCTACTAATCACTTTAATACAATCTTCTGTAGGATTTGTTGATGACTAAATTAATGGTTTTTCAGCATGAGCAAGAGCTTCTCTTACCTCATCTCTTTCAACTCTAGATTCTCTCATACCCCTATTAAAATCAATTATACTGTCAACACATTCCCTTGCATCTCACGTGCAAACACACATTCTCCTTTATAAACCTCTAGTCTCACCATATCAGGTTCAGCTCTACCCCTTTCCTCTAGTCTCCTCTGTAAATTAAGATTTTAACACCATGACTAAATGGCCTTTGTCCTGATCGTGATTTGACCCTTAGATAGCCTTTTGAGCCTGAATTAGCCTATTTTCTTCATTAACCCATATTCACTTACCCTTATGAACTTAAAAACTTTACCTACCCTTTTACCTTGGAACTAGTGAGCTTTGATCTTGTTTATGTTGATTTCAAAAGCATAAGTGTGGGGGAATTTCATGTGGTTCTAAGGTGGTTGTGAAAAAAAAAATGAGTAGTAGGGACATGAATAGAAGTGTTGTGATTCAAAGAATACAAGTTCTGAAGAAATGGGAGCATTATGAGTTTTTAAAGTAAGTTGAAAGCCACAGTGATGAAATCTGCTCTAGAGTGATGGCTTTCTTATGAGACCTTGACCCCTTAGCCCCATTACAACCTTTTCAATGACCTCTTATCCTTTGATGTTCTGTTTTTGATGTGGAGAGTGAGTGCACAAGCAAGCCTATGGTTTAAACTATTTTCACAAGTGTTTGAGTGATTAGTATAGCTAGCACCACATTTAAATGAGTGAAAACTATAGTGATGCATTGTGAGAAGTAAAATTTGATACTATTTGTGCATTAACTTGAAGGTGGCATATTACACTTATACTTGGTTGATTATTCACACACACTCAAAGTACGAATGCTATATAATTGATAGGAACACTTTGTGTGACATTTTTAATGCCTTTCCAACTCTATTTGGCTTTGTAATTCTCTTAACTTTGTTATTTTGAGCTTAGTTTCTACTCTTAGTGTTTAGAGAGCTTGTGAACGTGGGAATGATAAAAGAAGCAAAAATGAGTTTTCCTAGTTACTTTAGGAAAACTAAGTGGATCAAGAAAATAGTTTTATCATTCTAAGAAACTTTTCTAATTTGGAAACTTGCTTTTTTGATATCTTTCCTTTTCTAATTATGGAAACTTTCCTTATTTATTATTTTCTGATTTCTTTGCAGGGAATTTCCACCTTGGAATTATTTGGATGATGTGTCAAAACACGAGGGAATATTGGAGTCCACTAGGGATCCTATGCGGGCCATTTGTGTAGAAGAACTCTAATGCATGCATTTGTACATGATTGCATGTATCTGGACATGTTTAAAAGCTTGAGGAGGTTTTGGTTCAGCTTGGGAAGAGATCTTTGCGCATAAGGAAAGAAAATCAAGCCAAGAATTTGGCCACCTCAATTGTGCTTGAAATTTAAAAGCCGAAAACCCTAGTTTCTCTTCTACTTGTGCATAGCCGAAAACCTTAGTTTCTCTTCAAATTCTGATGAGAATCAACAAACACCATTAAAGGATCCATTGCATATTCCAGTTGGGCCAATTACTATATCAAGATCCAAGAAGGTCAAAGAAGCACTTAATGGGCTGATTCAAGAGATTTAGGCTGATTCTAAAATGGGGCATTCCAAGCTTAGCCCAACAGGAGATGAAAGCATAATAAATTTAATCCAAGCTATTGAAGGGGCTAATCTTGCTTAATTGGTGACACAAGTGTGTCCAACGAACCAACAAATAAGGCCTCATTTTTCCAAAAGCTTCAGTCAGCCCATTTCAAGTTAGAGAAGGCCAATTATGCTGATTTTGAAGTTTCAAATATTCAAGCCAATATGTTGAACGAATTTGCCAAGAAGTGAATCAGCATCTATTGGACTCTCTTGGAAATATCCCAACCTTTAATTTGTTGTCTCTAGTCATTTATTATGTTGTCTAGCATTTATTATGTTGTCTAGCATTTATTATGTTGTCTATAGTCTTTATTATATTGCCTAAAGTATTACTGAATTTCATTTAATGTAATTTCGTTTTCCTAAGCTTAGAGGGTTGTTCTTAGCATCTATATAAGCTATTTGACTGGAATTAAAAAAAAAAAGAATAGAATTCAGAAAAAAAAAAAACAGGAGGTTTGCTTCCTCCATTGATTCTTCAGAGAACTTATGAACTTATCAAAGATTCTTCCTTGTGGCGTTCATCTTCGACTTATCAATCAATCCTTCCATAATTGATTGTGGTGTCTTTATTATACCAAGGTTTTTGCTTCAATATAAGCAACGGGCCGCGGTGTCACAAAAAATTTGTTTTCTAGATGATTTCTTGGGCAAGTATTCCAATATTGTTTATCGGGTCTCAAAGCATGTCGATGAGGTTCGCATCATTTGGTATCAGAGCCAGCTTCTAAAAATCAGATTTACTATCCTTTTATCTTGCATTTCTTGTTATCATCCTATCTTGTTCCGTTTGTGTTCAATTTTTTTTTTAAAACTTGTTCTTGTTTTTTATTTGTGCATCCAGTAAAAAAAACGTGAAAAAAAAAGCGTGAAAAGAAAAACGTGGAAAAGAAAAGAAAAAAAGGCCAAAAAAAAGGGTGATATAGTTTTCCTTTGATTCGTTGTTTCTATAATATTTTTCTTGCCGTCGGTATTAGTTTAAATACTACAAGTTGAATTTCTTGATCCAGTTTATTAGTTTAATAAAGAACTAAAAAGGGGAAGCTACGAGTGGAAAAAGGCAAGAGAGTGTGAGAATAATATAACAAAAAAGCCAATTTAAGAGTGAAACACGAGTGTGAGTGATATAATTTGAGTGTAAACATGTGAGGCAGTGTGGTGGGGAATTATTTCTAACATTTCTTTATAGTTTCTAAGAAGGAATGGAGGAGTCGTCCTTCGTGTTACAGGCTATGCAACAACAATTTGAAATCATGAATGTGGTGTTCAATGAGATTCAGGATCGGATGGATAGGCAAGATGCTGTTATTGCTACTTGGCGCGAGGGGCGTCCCCCAAAGAGTCCCAAATGCTAGAAGGCAAGAACGGCATGCGCCCGTGGATGATGCTAATGGTGAACATGAGGATGAGTTCAAAGATGAAGAGGATCAAGCTTCTTTGAACGGTGAGGGAAGCTTCGTGCCAAGACGAGAAAGGCATGGTGGAGGTTTCCATAGAGATCCTAGATGGCAAGATGGGACTGATGGAAACCTAGGAAACGTCAAAATAAAGATGTCGTCGTTCCAAGGGAAAAACGATTCTGAAGCGTACTTGGATTGGGAGAAGAAAGTTGAGTTGGTTTTTTGAATGCCACAACTACTCTGAGGAGAAAAAGGTAAAACTCGCTGTCATTGAGTTTACTGACTATGCTATTATATGGTGGGATCAACTTGTGCTGAACAGAAGGAAAAACTGTGAGAGGCCTATTGAGATATGGGATGAAATGAAGGCCATCATGAGGAGGCAGTTTGTCCCTAGTCACTACTATAGGGACTTGTATCAGAAATTACAAGGTCTTATTCAAGGTTATAGGAGTGTAGATGACTACTACAAAGAGAAGGAGATCGCCATGATTCGGGCTAATGTAGAGGAGGATAGAGAAGCTACCATGGCAAGGTTTTTGAATGGGCTGAACCAAGACATTGCCAACGTGGTGGAGTTGCAACACTACGTGGAGTTGGAGGACATGGTACACATGGCAATAAAGGTGGAACAGCAACTGAAAAGGAAAGGAACTCGGTCCTTCCAACATCTGGGCTCCTTTACCTCA